>JARDWC010000456.1:0-191526 GCA_029032895.1 Troides oblongomaculatus
TGTGCCCGTCGCTCATAGCGCGGCTCTAGTGAGCATTGTATACACTGCACCGCATTGTGCCCGTCGCTCATAGCGCGGCTCTAGTGAGCATTGTATACACTGCACCGCATTGTGCCCGTCGCTCATAGCGCGGCTCTAGTGAGCATTGTATACACTGCACCGCATTGTGCCCGTCGCTCATAGCGCGGCTCTAGTGAGCATTGTATACACTGCACCGCATTGTGCCCGTCGCTCATAGCGCGGCTCTAGTGAGCATTGTATACACTGCACCGCATTGTGCCCGTCGCTCATAGCGCGGCTCTAGTGAGCATTGTATACACTGCACCGCATTGTGCCCGTCGCTCATAGCGCGGCTCTAGTGAGCATTGTATACACTGCACCGCATTGTGCCCGTCGCTCATAGCGCGGCTCTAGTGAGCATTGTATACACTGCACCGCATTGTGCCCGTCGCTCATAGCGCGGCTCTAGTGAGCATTGTATACACTGCACCGCATTGTGCCCGTCGCTCATAGCGCGGCTCTAGTGAGCATTGTATACACTGCACCGCATTGTGCCCGTCGCTCATAGCGCGGCTCTAGTGAGCATTGTATACACTGCACCGCATTGTGCCCGTCGCTCATAGCGCGGCTCTAGTGAGCATTGTATACACTGCACCGCATTGTGCCCGTCGCTCATAGCGCGGCTCTAGTGAGCATTGTATACACTGCACCGCATTGTGCCCGTCGCTCATAGCGCGGCTCTAGTGAGCATTGTATACACTGCACCGCATTGTGCCCGTCGCTCATAGCGCGGCTCTAGTGAGCATTGTATACACTGCACCGCATTGTGCCCGTCGCTCATAGCGCGGCTCTAGTGAGCATTGTATACACTGCACCGCATTGTGCCCGTCGCTCATAGCGCGGCTCTAGTGAGCATTGTATACACTGCACCGCATTGTGCCCGTCGCTCATAGCGCGGCTCTAGTGAGCATTGTATACACTGCACCGCATTGTGCCCGTCGCTCATAGCGCGGCTCTAGTGAGCATTGTATACACTGCACCGCATTGTGCCCGTCGCTCATAGCGCGGCTCTAGTGAGCATTGTATACACTGCACCGCATTGTGCCCGTCGCTCATAGCGCGGCTCTAGTGAGCATTGTATACACTGCACCGCATTGTGCCCGTCGCTCATAGCGCGGCTCTAGTGAGCATTGTATACACTGCACCGCATTGTGCCCGTCGCTCATAGCGCGGCTCTAGTGAGCATTGTATACACTGCACCGCATTGTGCCCGTCGCTCATAGCGCGGCTCTAGTGAGCATTGTATACACTGCACCGCATTGTGCCCGTCGCTCATAGCGCGGCTCTAGTGAGCATTGTATACACTGCACCGCATTGTGCCCGTCGCTCATAGCGCGGCTCTAGTGAGCATTGTATACACTGCACCGCATTGTGCCCGTCGCTCATAGCGCGGCTCTAGTGAGCATTGTATACACTGCACCGCATTGTGCCCGTCGCTCATAGCGCGGCTCTAGTGAGCATTGTATACACTGCACCGCATTGTGCCCGTCGCTCATAGCGCGGCTCTAGTGAGCATTGTATACACTGCACCGCATTGTGCCCGTCGCTCATAGCGCGGCTCTAGTGAGCATTGTATACACTGCACCGCATTGTGCCCGTCGCTCATAGCGCGGCTCTAGTGAGCATTGTATACACTGCACCGCATTGTGCCCGTCGCTCATAGCGCGGCTCTAGTGAGCATTGTATACACTGCACCGCATTGTGCCCGTCGCTCATAGCGCGGCTCTAGTGAGCATTGTATACACTGCACCGCATTGTGCCCGTCGCTCATAGCGCGGCTCTAGTGAGCATTGTATACACTGCACCGCATTGTGCCCGTCGCTCATAGCGCGGCTCTAGTGAGCATTGTATACACTGCACCGCATTGTGCCCGTCGCTCATAGCGCGGCTCTAGTGAGCATTGTATACACTGCACCGCATTGTGCCCGTCGCTCATAGCGCGGCTCTAGTGAGCATTGTATACACTGCACCGCATTGTGCCCGTCGCTCATAGCGCGGCTCTAGTGAGCATTGTATACACTGCACCGCATTGTGCCCGTCGCTCATAGCGCGGCTCTAGTGAGCATTGTATACACTGCACCGCATTGTGCCCGTCGCTCATAGCGCGGCTCTAGTGAGCATTGTATACACTGCACCGCATTGTGCCCGTCGCTCATAGCGCGGCTCTAGTGAGCATTGTATACACTGCACCGCATTGTGCCCGTCGCTCATAGCGCGGCTCTAGTGAGCATTGTATACACTGCACCGCATTGTGCCCGTCGCTCATAGCGCGGCTCTAGTGAGCATTGTATACACTGCACCGCATTGTGCCCGTCGCTCATAGCGCGGCTCTAGTGAGCATTGTATACACTGCACCGCATTGTGCCCGTCGCTCATAGCGCGGCTCTAGTGAGCATTGTATACACTGCACCGCATTGTGCCCGTCGCTCATAGCGCGGCTCTAGTGAGCATTGTATACACTGCACCGCATTGTGCCCGTCGCTCATAGCGCGGCTCTAGTGAGCATTGTATACACTGCACCGCATTGTGCCCGTCGCTCATAGCGCGGCTCTAGTGAGCATTGTATACACTGCACCGCATTGTGCCCGTCGCTCATAGCGCGGCTCTAGTGAGCATTGTATACACTGCACCGCATTGTGCCCGTCGCTCATAGCGCGGCTCTAGTGAGCATTGTATACACTGCACCGCATTGTGCCCGTCGCTCATAGCGCGGCTCTAGTGAGCATTGTATACACTGCACCGCATTGTGCCCGTCGCTCATAGCGCGGCTCTAGTGAGCATTGTATACACTGCACCGCATTGTGCCCGTCGCTCATAGCGCGGCTCTAGTGAGCATTGTATACACTGCACCGCATTGTGCCCGTCGCTCATAGCGCGGCTCTAGTGAGCATTGTATACACTGCACCGCATTGTGCCCGTCGCTCATAGCGCGGCTCTAGTGAGCATTGTATACACTGCACCGCATTGTGCCCGTCGCTCATAGCGCGGCTCTAGTGAGCATTGTATACACTGCACCGCATTGTGCCCGTCGCTCATAGCGCGGCTCTAGTGAGCATTGTATACACTGCACCGCATTGTGCCCGTCGCTCATAGCGCGGCTCTAGTGAGCATTGTATACACTGCACCGCATTGTGCCCGTCGCTCATAGCGCGGCTCTAGTGAGCATTGTATACACTGCACCGCATTGTGCCCGTCGCTCATAGCGCGGCTCTAGTGAGCATTGTATACACTGCACCGCATTGTGCCCGTCGCTCATAGCGCGGCTCTAGTGAGCATTGTATACACTGCACCGCATTGTGCCCGTCGCTCATAGCGCGGCTCTAGTGAGCATTGTATACACTGCACCGCATTGTGCCCGTCGCTCATAGCGCGGCTCTAGTGAGCATTGTATACACTGCACCGCATTGTGCCCGTCGCTCATAGCGCGGCTCTAGTGAGCATTGTATACACTGCACCGCATTGTGCCCGTCGCTCATAGCGCGGCTCTAGTGAGCATTGTATACACTGCACCGCATTGTGCCCGTCGCTCATAGCGCGGCTCTAGTGAGCATTGTATACACTGCACCGCATTGTGCCCGTCGCTCATAGCGCGGCTCTAGTGAGCATTGTATACACTGCACCGCATTGTGCCCGTCGCTCATAGCGCGGCTCTAGTGAGCATTGTATACACTGCACCGCATTGTGCCCGTCGCTCATAGCGCGGCTCTAGTGAGCATTGTATACACTGCACCGCATTGTGCCCGTCGCTCATAGCGCGGCTCTAGTGAGCATTGTATACACTGCACCGCATTGTGCCCGTCGCTCATAGCGCGGCTCTAGTGAGCATTGTATACACTGCACCGCATTGTGCCCGTCGCTCATAGCGCGGCTCTAGTGAGCATTGTATACACTGCACCGCATTGTGCCCGTCGCTCATAGCGCGGCTCTAGTGAGCATTGTATACACTGCACCGCATTGTGCCCGTCGCTCATAGCGCGGCTCTAGTGAGCATTGTATACACTGCACCGCATTGTGCCCGTCGCTCATAGCGCGGCTCTAGTGAGCATTGTATACACTGCACCGCATTGTGCCCGTCGCTCATAGCGCGGCTCTAGTGAGCATTGTATACACTGCACCGCATTGTGCCCGTCGCTCATAGCGCGGCTCTAGTGAGCATTGTATACACTGCACCGCATTGTGCCCGTCGCTCATAGCGCGGCTCTAGTGAGCATTGTATACACTGCACCGCATTGTGCCCGTCGCTCATAGCGCGGCTCTAGTGAGCATTGTATACACTGCACCGCATTGTGCCCGTCGCTCATAGCGCGGCTCTAGTGAGCATTGTATACACTGCACCGCATTGTGCCCGTCGCTCATAGCGCGGCTCTAGTGAGCATTGTATACACTGCACCGCATTGTGCCCGTCGCTCATAGCGCGGCTCTAGTGAGCATTGTATACACTGCACCGCATTGTGCCCGTCGCTCATAGCGCGGCTCTAGTGAGCATTGTATACACTGCACCGCATTGTGCCCGTCGCTCATAGCGCGGCTCTAGTGAGCATTGTATACACTGCACCGCATTGTGCCCGTCGCTCATAGCGCGGCTCTAGTGAGCATTGTATACACTGCACCGCATTGTGCCCGTCGCTCATAGCGCGGCTCTAGTGAGCATTGTATACACTGCACCGCATTGTGCCCGTCGCTCATAGCGCGGCTCTAGTGAGCATTGTATACACTGCACCGCATTGTGCCCGTCGCTCATAGCGCGGCTCTAGTGAGCATTGTATACACTGCACCGCATTGTGCCCGTCGCTCATAGCGCGGCTCTAGTGAGCATTGTATACACTGCACCGCATTGTGCCCGTCGCTCATAGCGCGGCTCTAGTGAGCATTGTATACACTGCACCGCATTGTGCCCGTCGCTCATAGCGCGGCTCTAGTGAGCATTGTATACACTGCACCGCATTGTGCCCGTCGCTCATAGCGCGGCTCTAGTGAGCATTGTATACACTGCACCGCATTGTGCCCGTCGCTCATAGCGCGGCTCTAGTGAGCATTGTATACACTGCACCGCATTGTGCCCGTCGCTCATAGCGCGGCTCTAGTGAGCATTGTATACACTGCACCGCATTGTGCCCGTCGCTCATAGCGCGGCTCTAGTGAGCATTGTATACACTGCACCGCATTGTGCCCGTCGCTCATAGCGCGGCTCTAGTGAGCATTGTATACACTGCACCGCATTGTGCCCGTCGCTCATAGCGCGGCTCTAGTGAGCATTGTATACACTGCACCGCATTGTGCCCGTCGCTCATAGCGCGGCTCTAGTGAGCATTGTATACACTGCACCGCATTGTGCCCGTCGCTCATAGCGCGGCTCTAGTGAGCATTGTATACACTGCACCGCATTGTGCCCGTCGCTCATAGCGCGGCTCTAGTGAGCATTGTATACACTGCACCGCATTGTGCCCGTCGCTCATAGCGCGGCTCTAGTGAGCATTGTATACACTGCACCGCATTGTGCCCGTCGCTCATAGCGCGGCTCTAGTGAGCATTGTATACACTGCACCGCATTGTGCCCGTCGCTCATAGCGCGGCTCTAGTGAGCATTGTATACACTGCACCGCATTGTGCCCGTCGCTCATAGCGCGGCTCTAGTGAGCATTGTATACACTGCACCGCATTGTGCCCGTCGCTCATAGCGCGGCTCTAGTGAGCATTGTATACACTGCACCGCATTGTGCCCGTCGCTCATAGCGCGGCTCTAGTGAGCATTGTATACACTGCACCGCATTGTGCCCGTCGCTCATAGCGCGGCTCTAGTGAGCATTGTATACACTGCACCGCATTGTGCCCGTCGCTCATAGCGCGGCTCTAGTGAGCATTGTATACACTGCACCGCATTGTGCCCGTCGCTCATAGCGCGGCTCTAGTGAGCATTGTATACACTGCACCGCATTGTGCCCGTCGCTCATAGCGCGGCTCTAGTGAGCATTGTATACACTGCACCGCATTGTGCCCGTCGCTCATAGCGCGGCTCTAGTGAGCATTGTATACACTGCACCGCATTGTGCCCGTCGCTCATAGCGCGGCTCTAGTGAGCATTGTATACACTGCACCGCATTGTGCCCGTCGCTCATAGCGCGGCTCTAGTGAGCATTGTATACACTGCACCGCATTGTGCCCGTCGCTCATAGCGCGGCTCTAGTGAGCATTGTATACACTGCACCGCATTGTGCCCGTCGCTCATAGCGCGGCTCTAGTGAGCATTGTATACACTGCACCGCATTGTGCCCGTCGCTCATAGCGCGGCTCTAGTGAGCATTGTATACACTGCACCGCATTGTGCCCGTCGCTCATAGCGCGGCTCTAGTGAGCATTGTATACACTGCACCGCATTGTGCCCGTCGCTCATAGCGCGGCTCTAGTGAGCATTGTATACACTGCACCGCATTGTGCCCGTCGCTCATAGCGCGGCTCTAGTGAGCATTGTATACACTGCACCGCATTGTGCCCGTCGCTCATAGCGCGGCTCTAGTGAGCATTGTATACACTGCACCGCATTGTGCCCGTCGCTCATAGCGCGGCTCTAGTGAGCATTGTATACACTGCACCGCATTGTGCCCGTCGCTCATAGCGCGGCTCTAGTGAGCATTGTATACACTGCACCGCATTGTGCCCGTCGCTCATAGCGCGGCTCTAGTGAGCATTGTATACACTGCACCGCATTGTGCCCGTCGCTCATAGCGCGGCTCTAGTGAGCATTGTATACACTGCACCGCATTGTGCCCGTCGCTCATAGCGCGGCTCTAGTGAGCATTGTATACACTGCACCGCATTGTGCCCGTCGCTCATAGCGCGGCTCTAGTGAGCATTGTATACACTGCACCGCATTGTGCCCGTCGCTCATAGCGCGGCTCTAGTGAGCATTGTATACACTGCACCGCATTGTGCCCGTCGCTCATAGCGCGGCTCTAGTGAGCATTGTATACACTGCACCGCATTGTGCCCGTCGCTCATAGCGCGGCTCTAGTGAGCATTGTATACACTGCACCGCATTGTGCCCGTCGCTCATAGCGCGGCTCTAGTGAGCATTGTATACACTGCACCGCATTGTGCCCGTCGCTCATAGCGCGGCTCTAGTGAGCATTGTATACACTGCACCGCATTGTGCCCGTCGCTCATAGCGCGGCTCTAGTGAGCATTGTATACACTGCACCGCATTGTGCCCGTCGCTCATAGCGCGGCTCTAGTGAGCATTGTATACACTGCACCGCATTGTGCCCGTCGCTCATAGCGCGGCTCTAGTGAGCATTGTATACACTGCACCGCATTGTGCCCGTCGCTCATAGCGCGGCTCTAGTGAGCATTGTATACACTGCACCGCATTGTGCCCGTCGCTCATAGCGCGGCTCTAGTGAGCATTGTATACACTGCACCGCATTGTGCCCGTCGCTCATAGCGCGGCTCTAGTGAGCATTGTATACACTGCACCGCATTGTGCCCGTCGCTCATAGCGCGGCTCTAGTGAGCATTGTATACACTGCACCGCATTGTGCCCGTCGCTCATAGCGCGGCTCTAGTGAGCATTGTATACACTGCACCGCATTGTGCCCGTCGCTCATAGCGCGGCTCTAGTGAGCATTGTATACACTGCACCGCATTGTGCCCGTCGCTCATAGCGCGGCTCTAGTGAGCATTGTATACACTGCACCGCATTGTGCCCGTCGCTCATAGCGCGGCTCTAGTGAGCATTGTATACACTGCACCGCATTGTGCCCGTCGCTCATAGCGCGGCTCTAGTGAGCATTGTATACACTGCACCGCATTGTGCCCGTCGCTCATAGCGCGGCTCTAGTGAGCATTGTATACACTGCACCGCATTGTGCCCGTCGCTCATAGCGCGGCTCTAGTGAGCATTGTATACACTGCACCGCATTGTGCCCGTCGCTCATAGCGCGGCTCTAGTGAGCATTGTATACACTGCACCGCATTGTGCCCGTCGCTCATAGCGCGGCTCTAGTGAGCATTGTATACACTGCACCGCATTGTGCCCGTCGCTCATAGCGCGGCTCTAGTGAGCATTGTATACACTGCACCGCATTGTGCCCGTCGCTCATAGCGCGGCTCTAGTGAGCATTGTATACACTGCACCGCATTGTGCCCGTCGCTCATAGCGCGGCTCTAGTGAGCATTGTATACACTGCACCGCATTGTGCCCGTCGCTCATAGCGCGGCTCTAGTGAGCATTGTATACACTGCACCGCATTGTGCCCGTCGCTCATAGCGCGGCTCTAGTGAGCATTGTATACACTGCACCGCATTGTGCCCGTCGCTCATAGCGCGGCTCTAGTGAGCATTGTATACACTGCACCGCATTGTGCCCGTCGCTCATAGCGCGGCTCTAGTGAGCATTGTATACACTGCACCGCATTGTGCCCGTCGCTCATAGCGCGGCTCTAGTGAGCATTGTATACACTGCACCGCATTGTGCCCGTCGCTCATAGCGCGGCTCTAGTGAGCATTGTATACACTGCACCGCATTGTGCCCGTCGCTCATAGCGCGGCTCTAGTGAGCATTGTATACACTGCACCGCATTGTGCCCGTCGCTCATAGCGCGGCTCTAGTGAGCATTGTATACACTGCACCGCATTGTGCCCGTCGCTCATAGCGCGGCTCTAGTGAGCATTGTATACACTGCACCGCATTGTGCCCGTCGCTCATAGCGCGGCTCTAGTGAGCATTGTATACACTGCACCGCATTGTGCCCGTCGCTCATAGCGCGGCTCTAGTGAGCATTGTATACACTGCACCGCATTGTGCCCGTCGCTCATAGCGCGGCTCTAGTGAGCATTGTATACACTGCACCGCATTGTGCCCGTCGCTCATAGCGCGGCTCTAGTGAGCATTGTATACACTGCACCGCATTGTGCCCGTCGCTCATAGCGCGGCTCTAGTGAGCATTGTATACACTGCACCGCATTGTGCCCGTCGCTCATAGCGCGGCTCTAGTGAGCATTGTATACACTGCACCGCATTGTGCCCGTCGCTCATAGCGCGGCTCTAGTGAGCATTGTATACACTGCACCGCATTGTGCCCGTCGCTCATAGCGCGGCTCTAGTGAGCATTGTATACACTGCACCGCATTGTGCCCGTCGCTCATAGCGCGGCTCTAGTGAGCATTGTATACACTGCACCGCATTGTGCCCGTCGCTCATAGCGCGGCTCTAGTGAGCATTGTATACACTGCACCGCATTGTGCCCGTCGCTCATAGCGCGGCTCTAGTGAGCATTGTATACACTGCACCGCATTGTGCCCGTCGCTCATAGCGCGGCTCTAGTGAGCATTGTATACACTGCACCGCATTGTGCCCGTCGCTCATAGCGCGGCTCTAGTGAGCATTGTATACACTGCACCGCATTGTGCCCGTCGCTCATAGCGCGGCTCTAGTGAGCATTGTATACACTGCACCGCATTGTGCCCGTCGCTCATAGCGCGGCTCTAGTGAGCATTGTATACACTGCACCGCATTGTGCCCGTCGCTCATAGCGCGGCTCTAGTGAGCATTGTATACACTGCACCGCATTGTGCCCGTCGCTCATAGCGCGGCTCTAGTGAGCATTGTATACACTGCACCGCATTGTGCCCGTCGCTCATAGCGCGGCTCTAGTGAGCATTGTATACACTGCACCGCATTGTGCCCGTCGCTCATAGCGCGGCTCTAGTGAGCATTGTATACACTGCACCGCATTGTGCCCGTCGCTCATAGCGCGGCTCTAGTGAGCATTGTATACACTGCACCGCATTGTGCCCGTCGCTCATAGCGCGGCTCTAGTGAGCATTGTATACACTGCACCGCATTGTGCCCGTCGCTCATAGCGCGGCTCTAGTGAGCATTGTATACACTGCACCGCATTGTGCCCGTCGCTCATAGCGCGGCTCTAGTGAGCATTGTATACACTGCACCGCATTGTGCCCGTCGCTCATAGCGCGGCTCTAGTGAGCATTGTATACACTGCACCGCATTGTGCCCGTCGCTCATAGCGCGGCTCTAGTGAGCATTGTATACACTGCACCGCATTGTGCCCGTCGCTCATAGCGCGGCTCTAGTGAGCATTGTATACACTGCACCGCATTGTGCCCGTCGCTCATAGCGCGGCTCTAGTGAGCATTGTATACACTGCACCGCATTGTGCCCGTCGCTCATAGCGCGGCTCTAGTGAGCATTGTATACACTGCACCGCATTGTGCCCGTCGCTCATAGCGCGGCTCTAGTGAGCATTGTATACACTGCACCGCATTGTGCCCGTCGCTCATAGCGCGGCTCTAGTGAGCATTGTATACACTGCACCGCATTGTGCCCGTCGCTCATAGCGCGGCTCTAGTGAGCATTGTATACACTGCACCGCATTGTGCCCGTCGCTCATAGCGCGGCTCTAGTGAGCATTGTATACACTGCACCGCATTGTGCCCGTCGCTCATAGCGCGGCTCTAGTGAGCATTGTATACACTGCACCGCATTGTGCCCGTCGCTCATAGCGCGGCTCTAGTGAGCATTGTATACACTGCACCGCATTGTGCCCGTCGCTCATAGCGCGGCTCTAGTGAGCATTGTATACACTGCACCGCATTGTGCCCGTCGCTCATAGCGCGGCTCTAGTGAGCATTGTATACACTGCACCGCATTGTGCCCGTCGCTCATAGCGCGGCTCTAGTGAGCATTGTATACACTGCACCGCATTGTGCCCGTCGCTCATAGCGCGGCTCTAGTGAGCATTGTATACACTGCACCGCATTGTGCCCGTCGCTCATAGCGCGGCTCTAGTGAGCATTGTATACACTGCACCGCATTGTGCCCGTCGCTCATAGCGCGGCTCTAGTGAGCATTGTATACACTGCACCGCATTGTGCCCGTCGCTCATAGCGCGGCTCTAGTGAGCATTGTATACACTGCACCGCATTGTGCCCGTCGCTCATAGCGCGGCTCTAGTGAGCATTGTATACACTGCACCGCATTGTGCCCGTCGCTCATAGCGCGGCTCTAGTGAGCATTGTATACACTGCACCGCATTGTGCCCGTCGCTCATAGCGCGGCTCTAGTGAGCATTGTATACACTGCACCGCATTGTGCCCGTCGCTCATAGCGCGGCTCTAGTGAGCATTGTATACACTGCACCGCATTGTGCCCGTCGCTCATAGCGCGGCTCTAGTGAGCATTGTATACACTGCACCGCATTGTGCCCGTCGCTCATAGCGCGGCTCTAGTGAGCATTGTATACACTGCACCGCATTGTGCCCGTCGCTCATAGCGCGGCTCTAGTGAGCATTGTATACACTGCACCGCATTGTGCCCGTCGCTCATAGCGCGGCTCTAGTGAGCATTGTATACACTGCACCGCATTGTGCCCGTCGCTCATAGCGCGGCTCTAGTGAGCATTGTATACACTGCACCGCATTGTGCCCGTCGCTCATAGCGCGGCTCTAGTGAGCATTGTATACACTGCACCGCATTGTGCCCGTCGCTCATAGCGCGGCTCTAGTGAGCATTGTATACACTGCACCGCATTGTGCCCGTCGCTCATAGCGCGGCTCTAGTGAGCATTGTATACACTGCACCGCATTGTGCCCGTCGCTCATAGCGCGGCTCTAGTGAGCATTGTATACACTGCACCGCATTGTGCCCGTCGCTCATAGCGCGGCTCTAGTGAGCATTGTATACACTGCACCGCATTGTGCCCGTCGCTCATAGCGCGGCTCTAGTGAGCATTGTATACACTGCACCGCATTGTGCCCGTCGCTCATAGCGCGGCTCTAGTGAGCATTGTATACACTGCACCGCATTGTGCCCGTCGCTCATAGCGCGGCTCTAGTGAGCATTGTATACACTGCACCGCATTGTGCCCGTCGCTCATAGCGCGGCTCTAGTGAGCATTGTATACACTGCACCGCATTGTGCCCGTCGCTCATAGCGCGGCTCTAGTGAGCATTGTATACACTGCACCGCATTGTGCCCGTCGCTCATAGCGCGGCTCTAGTGAGCATTGTATACACTGCACCGCATTGTGCCCGTCGCTCATAGCGCGGCTCTAGTGAGCATTGTATACACTGCACCGCATTGTGCCCGTCGCTCATAGCGCGGCTCTAGTGAGCATTGTATACACTGCACCGCATTGTGCCCGTCGCTCATAGCGCGGCTCTAGTGAGCATTGTATACACTGCACCGCATTGTGCCCGTCGCTCATAGCGCGGCTCTAGTGAGCATTGTATACACTGCACCGCATTGTGCCCGTCGCTCATAGCGCGGCTCTAGTGAGCATTGTATACACTGCACCGCATTGTGCCCGTCGCTCATAGCGCGGCTCTAGTGAGCATTGTATACACTGCACCGCATTGTGCCCGTCGCTCATAGCGCGGCTCTAGTGAGCATTGTATACACTGCACCGCATTGTGCCCGTCGCTCATAGCGCGGCTCTAGTGAGCATTGTATACACTGCACCGCATTGTGCCCGTCGCTCATAGCGCGGCTCTAGTGAGCATTGTATACACTGCACCGCATTGTGCCCGTCGCTCATAGCGCGGCTCTAGTGAGCATTGTATACACTGCACCGCATTGTGCCCGTCGCTCATAGCGCGGCTCTAGTGAGCATTGTATACACTGCACCGCATTGTGCCCGTCGCTCATAGCGCGGCTCTAGTGAGCATTGTATACACTGCACCGCATTGTGCCCGTCGCTCATAGCGCGGCTCTAGTGAGCATTGTATACACTGCACCGCATTGTGCCCGTCGCTCATAGCGCGGCTCTAGTGAGCATTGTATACACTGCACCGCATTGTGCCCGTCGCTCATAGCGCGGCTCTAGTGAGCATTGTATACACTGCACCGCATTGTGCCCGTCGCTCATAGCGCGGCTCTAGTGAGCATTGTATACACTGCACCGCATTGTGCCCGTCGCTCATAGCGCGGCTCTAGTGAGCATTGTATACACTGCACCGCATTGTGCCCGTCGCTCATAGCGCGGCTCTAGTGAGCATTGTATACACTGCACCGCATTGTGCCCGTCGCTCATAGCGCGGCTCTAGTGAGCATTGTATACACTGCACCGCATTGTGCCCGTCGCTCATAGCGCGGCTCTAGTGAGCATTGTATACACTGCACCGCATTGTGCCCGTCGCTCATAGCGCGGCTCTAGTGAGCATTGTATACACTGCACCGCATTGTGCCCGTCGCTCATAGCGCGGCTCTAGTGAGCATTGTATACACTGCACCGCATTGTGCCCGTCGCTCATAGCGCGGCTCTAGTGAGCATTGTATACACTGCACCGCATTGTGCCCGTCGCTCATAGCGCGGCTCTAGTGAGCATTGTATACACTGCACCGCATTGTGCCCGTCGCTCATAGCGCGGCTCTAGTGAGCATTGTATACACTGCACCGCATTGTGCCCGTCGCTCATAGCGCGGCTCTAGTGAGCATTGTATACACTGCACCGCATTGTGCCCGTCGCTCATAGCGCGGCTCTAGTGAGCATTGTATACACTGCACCGCATTGTGCCCGTCGCTCATAGCGCGGCTCTAGTGAGCATTGTATACACTGCACCGCATTGTGCCCGTCGCTCATAGCGCGGCTCTAGTGAGCATTGTATACACTGCACCGCATTGTGCCCGTCGCTCATAGCGCGGCTCTAGTGAGCATTGTATACACTGCACCGCATTGTGCCCGTCGCTCATAGCGCGGCTCTAGTGAGCATTGTATACACTGCACCGCATTGTGCCCGTCGCTCATAGCGCGGCTCTAGTGAGCATTGTATACACTGCACCGCATTGTGCCCGTCGCTCATAGCGCGGCTCTAGTGAGCATTGTATACACTGCACCGCATTGTGCCCGTCGCTCATAGCGCGGCTCTAGTGAGCATTGTATACACTGCACCGCATTGTGCCCGTCGCTCATAGCGCGGCTCTAGTGAGCATTGTATACACTGCACCGCATTGTGCCCGTCGCTCATAGCGCGGCTCTAGTGAGCATTGTATACACTGCACCGCATTGTGCCCGTCGCTCATAGCGCGGCTCTAGTGAGCATTGTATACACTGCACCGCATTGTGCCCGTCGCTCATAGCGCGGCTCTAGTGAGCATTGTATACACTGCACCGCATTGTGCCCGTCGCTCATAGCGCGGCTCTAGTGAGCATTGTATACACTGCACCGCATTGTGCCCGTCGCTCATAGCGCGGCTCTAGTGAGCATTGTATACACTGCACCGCATTGTGCCCGTCGCTCATAGCGCGGCTCTAGTGAGCATTGTATACACTGCACCGCATTGTGCCCGTCGCTCATAGCGCGGCTCTAGTGAGCATTGTATACACTGCACCGCATTGTGCCCGTCGCTCATAGCGCGGCTCTAGTGAGCATTGTATACACTGCACCGCATTGTGCCCGTCGCTCATAGCGCGGCTCTAGTGAGCATTGTATACACTGCACCGCATTGTGCCCGTCGCTCATAGCGCGGCTCTAGTGAGCATTGTATACACTGCACCGCATTGTGCCCGTCGCTCATAGCGCGGCTCTAGTGAGCATTGTATACACTGCACCGCATTGTGCCCGTCGCTCATAGCGCGGCTCTAGTGAGCATTGTATACACTGCACCGCATTGTGCCCGTCGCTCATAGCGCGGCTCTAGTGAGCATTGTATACACTGCACCGCATTGTGCCCGTCGCTCATAGCGCGGCTCTAGTGAGCATTGTATACACTGCACCGCATTGTGCCCGTCGCTCATAGCGCGGCTCTAGTGAGCATTGTATACACTGCACCGCATTGTGCCCGTCGCTCATAGCGCGGCTCTAGTGAGCATTGTATACACTGCACCGCATTGTGCCCGTCGCTCATAGCGCGGCTCTAGTGAGCATTGTATACACTGCACCGCATTGTGCCCGTCGCTCATAGCGCGGCTCTAGTGAGCATTGTATACACTGCACCGCATTGTGCCCGTCGCTCATAGCGCGGCTCTAGTGAGCATTGTATACACTGCACCGCATTGTGCCCGTCGCTCATAGCGCGGCTCTAGTGAGCATTGTATACACTGCACCGCATTGTGCCCGTCGCTCATAGCGCGGCTCTAGTGAGCATTGTATACACTGCACCGCATTGTGCCCGTCGCTCATAGCGCGGCTCTAGTGAGCATTGTATACACTGCACCGCATTGTGCCCGTCGCTCATAGCGCGGCTCTAGTGAGCATTGTATACACTGCACCGCATTGTGCCCGTCGCTCATAGCGCGGCTCTAGTGAGCATTGTATACACTGCACCGCATTGTGCCCGTCGCTCATAGCGCGGCTCTAGTGAGCATTGTATACACTGCACCGCATTGTGCCCGTCGCTCATAGCGCGGCTCTAGTGAGCATTGTATACACTGCACCGCATTGTGCCCGTCGCTCATAGCGCGGCTCTAGTGAGCATTGTATACACTGCACCGCATTGTGCCCGTCGCTCATAGCGCGGCTCTAGTGAGCATTGTATACACTGCACCGCATTGTGCCCGTCGCTCATAGCGCGGCTCTAGTGAGCATTGTATACACTGCACCGCATTGTGCCCGTCGCTCATAGCGCGGCTCTAGTGAGCATTGTATACACTGCACCGCATTGTGCCCGTCGCTCATAGCGCGGCTCTAGTGAGCATTGTATACACTGCACCGCATTGTGCCCGTCGCTCATAGCGCGGCTCTAGTGAGCATTGTATACACTGCACCGCATTGTGCCCGTCGCTCATAGCGCGGCTCTAGTGAGCATTGTATACACTGCACCGCATTGTGCCCGTCGCTCATAGCGCGGCTCTAGTGAGCATTGTATACACTGCACCGCATTGTGCCCGTCGCTCATAGCGCGGCTCTAGTGAGCATTGTATACACTGCACCGCATTGTGCCCGTCGCTCATAGCGCGGCTCTAGTGAGCATTGTATACACTGCACCGCATTGTGCCCGTCGCTCATAGCGCGGCTCTAGTGAGCATTGTATACACTGCACCGCATTGTGCCCGTCGCTCATAGCGCGGCTCTAGTGAGCATTGTATACACTGCACCGCATTGTGCCCGTCGCTCATAGCGCGGCTCTAGTGAGCATTGTATACACTGCACCGCATTGTGCCCGTCGCTCATAGCGCGGCTCTAGTGAGCATTGTATACACTGCACCGCATTGTGCCCGTCGCTCATAGCGCGGCTCTAGTGAGCATTGTATACACTGCACCGCATTGTGCCCGTCGCTCATAGCGCGGCTCTAGTGAGCATTGTATACACTGCACCGCATTGTGCCCGTCGCTCATAGCGCGGCTCTAGTGAGGATTGTATACACTGCACCGCATTGTGCCCGTCGCTCATAGCGCGGCTCTAGTGAGGATTGTATACACTGCACCGCATTGTGCCCGTCGCTCATAGCGCGGCTCTAGTGAGGATTGTATACACTGCACCGCATTGTGCCCGTCGCTCATAGCGCGGCTCTAGTGAGGATTGTATACACTGCACCGCATTGTGCCCGTCGCTCATAGCGCGGCTCTAGTGAGGATTGTATACACTGCACCGCATTGTGCCCGTCGCTCATAGCGCGGCTCTAGTGAGCATTGTATACACTGCACCGCATTGTGCCCGTCGCTCATAGCGCGGCTCTAGTGAGCATTGTATACACTGCACCGCATTGTGCCCGTCGCTCATAGCGCGGCTCTAGTGAGCATTGTATACACTGCACCGCATTGTGCCCGTCGCTCATAGCGCGGCTCTAGTGAGCATTGTATACACTGCACCGCATTGTGCCCGTCGCTCATAGCGCGGCTCTAGTGAGCATTGTATACACTGCACCGCATTGTGCCCGTCGCTCATAGCGCGGCTCTAGTGAGCATTGTATACACTGCACCGCATTGTGCCCGTCGCTCATAGCGCGGCTCTAGTGAGCATTGTATACACTGCACCGCATTGTGCCCGTCGCTCATAGCGCGGCTCTAGTGAGCATTGTATACACTGCACCGCATTGTGCCCGTCGCTCATAGCGCGGCTCTAGTGAGCATTGTATACACTGCACCGCATTGTGCCCGTCGCTCATAGCGCGGCTCTAGTGAGCATTGTATACACTGCACCGCATTGTGCCCGTCGCTCATAGCGCGGCTCTAGTGAGCATTGTATACACTGCACCGCATTGTGCCCGTCGCTCATAGCGCGGCTCTAGTGAGCATTGTATACACTGCACCGCATTGTGCCCGTCGCTCATAGCGCGGCTCTAGTGAGCATTGTATACACTGCACCGCATTGTGCCCGTCGCTCATAGCGCGGCTCTAGTGAGCATTGTATACACTGCACCGCATTGTGCCCGTCGCTCATAGCGCGGCTCTAGTGAGCATTGTATACACTGCACCGCATTGTGCCCGTCGCTCATAGCGCGGCTCTAGTGAGCATTGTATACACTGCACCGCATTGTGCCCGTCGCTCATAGCGCGGCTCTAGTGAGCATTGTATACACTGCACCGCATTGTGCCCGTCGCTCATAGCGCGGCTCTAGTGAGCATTGTATACACTGCACCGCATTGTGCCCGTCGCTCATAGCGCGGCTCTAGTGAGGATTGTATACACTGCACCGCATTGTGCCCGTCGCTCATAGCGCGGCTCTAGTGAGGATTGTATACACTGCACCGCATTGTGCCCGTCGCTCATAACGCGGCTCTAGTGAGGATTGTTTACACTGCACCGCATTGTGCCCGTCGCTCATAACGCGGCTCTAGTTAGGATTGTATACACTGCACCGCATTGTGCCCGTCGCTCATAGCGCGGCTCTAGTGAGGATTGTATACACTGCACCGCATTGTGCCCGTCGCTCATAGCGCGGCTCTAGTGAGCATTGTATACACTGCACCGCATTGTGCCCGTCGCTCATAGCGCGGCTCTAGTGAGGATTGTATACACTGCACCGCATTGTGCCCGTCGCTCATAGCGCGGCTCTAGTGAGCATTGTATACACTGCACCGCATTGTGCCCGTCGCTCATAGCGCGGCTCTAGTGAGCATTGTATACACTGCACCGCATTGTGCCCGTCGCTCATAGCGCGGCTCTAGTGAGCATTGTATACACTGCACCGCATTGTGCCCGTCGCTCATAGCGCGGCTCTAGTGAGCATTGTATACACTGCACCGCATTGTGCCCGTCGCTCATAGCGCGGCTCTAGTGAGCATTGTATACACTGCACCGCATTGTGCCCGTCGCTCATAGCGCGGCTCTAGTGAGCATTGTATACACTGCACCGCATTGTGCCCGTCGCTCATAGCGCGGCTCTAGTGAGCATTGTATACACTGCACCGCATTGTGCCCGTCGCTCATAGCGCGGCTCTAGTGAGCATTGTATACACTGCACCGCATTGTGCCCGTCGCTCATAGCGCGGCTCTAGTGAGGATTGTATACACTGCACCGCATTGTGCCCGTCGCTCATAGCGCGGCTCTAGTGAGGATTGTATACACTGCACCGCATTGTGCCCGTCGCTCATAGCGCGGCTCTAGTGAGCATTGTATACACTGCACCGCATTGTGCCCGTCGCTCATAGCGCGGCTCTAGTGAGCATTGTATACACTGCACCGCATTGTGCCCGTCGCTCATAGCGCGGCTCTAGTGAGGATTGTATACACTGCACCGCATTGTGCCCGTCGCTCATAGCGCGGCTCTAGTGAGCATTGTATACACTGCACCGCATTGTGCCCGTCGCTCATAGCGCGGCTCTAGTGAGGATTGTATACACTGCACCGCATTGTGCCCGTCGCTCATAGCGCGGCTCTAGTGAGGATTGTATACACTGCACCGCATTGTGCCCGTCGCTCATAGCGCGGCTCTAGTGAGGATTGTATACACTGCACCGCATTGTGCCCGTCGCTCATAGCGCGGCTCTAGTGAGGATTGTATACACTGCACCGCATTGTGCCCGTCGCTCATAGCGCGGCTCTAGTGAGCATTGTATACACTGCACCGCATTGTGCCCGTCGCTCATAGCGCGGCTCTAGTGAGCATTGTATACACTGCACCGCATTGTGCCCGTCGCTCATAGCGCGGCTCTAGTGAGCATTGTATACACTGCACCGCATTGTGCCCGTCGCTCATAGCGCGGCTCTAGTGAGCATTGTATACACTGCACCGCATTGTGCCCGTCGCTCATAGCGCGGCTCTAGTGAGCATTGTATACACTGCACCGCATTGTGCCCGTCGCTCATAGCGCGGCTCTAGTGAGGATTGTATACACTGCACCGCATTGTGCCCGTCGCTCATAACGCGGCTCTAGTTAGGATTGTATACACTGCACCGCATTGTGCCCGTCGCTCATAGCGCGGCTCTAGTGAGGATTGTATACACTGCACCGCATTGTGCCCGTCGCTCATAGCGCGGCTCTAGTGAGCATTGTATACACTGCACCGCATTGTGCCCGTCGCTCATAGCGCGGCTCTAGTGAGGATTGTATACACTGCACCGCATTGTGCCCGTCGCTCATAGCGCGGCTCTAGTGAGCATTGTATACACTGCACCGCATTGTGCCCGTCGCTCATAGCGCGGCTCTAGTGAGCATTGTATACACTGCACCGCATTGTGCCCGTCGCTCATAGCGCGGCTCTAGTGAGCATTGTATACACTGCACCGCATTGTGCCCGTCGCTCATAGCGCGGCTCTAGTGAGCATTGTATACACTGCACCGCATTGTGCCCGTCGCTCATAGCGCGGCTCTAGTGAGCATTGTATACACTGCACCGCATTGTGCCCGTCGCTCATAGCGCGGCTCTAGTTAGGATTGTATACACTGCACCGCATTGTGCCCGTCGCTCATAGCGCGGCTCTAGTGAGCATTGTATACACTGCACCGCATTGTGCCCGTCGCTCATAGCGCGGCTCTAGTGAGGATTGTATACACTGCACCGCATTGTGCCCGTCGCTCATAGCGCGGCTCTAGTGAGGATTGTATACACTGCACCGCATTGTGCCCGTCGCTCATAGCGCGGCTCTAGTGAGGATTGTATACACTGCACCGCATTGTGCCCGTCGCTCATAGCGCGGCTCTAGTGAGGATTGTATACACTGCACCGCATTGTGCCCGTCGCTCATAGCGCGGCTCTAGTGAGCATTGTATACACTGCACCGCATTGTGCCCGTCGCTCATAGCGCGGCTCTAGTGAGGATTGTATACACTGCACCGCATTGTGCCCGTCGCTCATAGCGCGGCTCTAGTGAGGATTGTATACACTGCACCGCATTGTGCCCGTCGCTCATAGCGCGGCTCTAGTGAGGATTGTATACACTGCACCGCATTGTGCCCGTCGCTCATAGCGCGGCTCTAGTGAGGATTGTATACACTGCACCGCATTGTGCCCGTCGCTCATAGCGCGGCTCTAGTGAGGATTGTATACACTGCACCGCATTGTGCCCGTCGCTCATAGCGCGGCTCTAGTGAGCATTGTATACACTGCACCGCATTGTGCCCGTCGCTCATAGCGCGGCTCTAGTGAGGATTGTATACACTGCACCGCATTGTGCCCGTCGCTCATAGCGCGGCTCTAGTGAGGATTGTATACACTGCACCGCATTGTGCCCGTCGCTCATAGCGCGGCTCTAGTTAGGATTGTATACACTGCACCGCATTGTGCCCGTCGCTCATAGCGCGGCTCTAGTGAGGATTGTATACACTGCACCGCATTGTGCCCGTCGCTCATAGCGCGGCTCTAGTGAGCATTGTATACACTGCACCGCATTGTGCCCGTCGCTCATAGCGCGGCTCTAGTGAGGATTGTATACACTGCACCGCATTGTGCCCGTCGCTCATAGCGCGGCTCTAGTGAGCATTGTATACACTGCACCGCATTGTGCCCGTCGCTCATAGCGCGGCTCTAGTGAGCATTGTATACACTGCACCGCATTGTGCCCGTCGCTCATAGCGCGGCTCTAGTGAGCATTGTATACACTGCACCGCATTGTGCCCGTCGCTCATAGCGCGGCTCTAGTGAGCATTGTATACACTGCACCGCATTGTGCCCGTCGCTCATAGCGCGGCTCTAGTGAGCATTGTATACACTGCACCGCATTGTGCCCGTCGCTCATAGCGCGGCTCTAGTGAGGATTGTATACACTGCACCGCATTGTGCCCGTCGCTCATAGCGCGGCTCTAGTGAGGATTGTATACACTGCACCGCATTGTGCCCGTCGCTCATAGCGCGGCTCTAGTGAGGATTGTATACACTGCACCGCATTGTGCCCGTCGCTCATAGCGCGGCTCTAGTGAGGATTGTATACACTGCACCGCATTGTGCCCGTCGCTCATAGCGCGGCTCTAGTGAGGATTGTATACACTGCACCGCATTGTGCCCGTCGCTCATAGCGCGGCTCTAGTGAGCATTGTATACACTGCACCGCATTGTGCCCGTCGCTCATAGCGCGGCTCTAGTGAGGATTGTATACACTGCACCGCATTGTGCCCGTCGCTCATAGCGCGGCTCTAGTGAGGATTGTATACACTGCACCGCATTGTGCCCGTCGCTCATAGCGCGGCTCTAGTGAGGATTGTATACACTGCACCGCATTGTGCCCGTCGCTCATAGCGCGGCTCTAGTGAGGATTGTATACACTGCACCGCATTGTGCCCGTCGCTCATAGCGCGGCTCTAGTGAGCATTGTATACACTGCACCGCATTGTGCCCGTCGCTCATAGCGCGGCTCTAGTGAGCATTGTATACACTGCACCGCATTGTGCCCGTCGCTCATAGCGCGGCTCTAGTGAGGATTGTATACACTGCACCGCATTGTGCCCGTCGCTCATAGCGCGGCTCTAGTGAGGATTGTATACACTGCACCGCATTGTGCCCGTCGCTCATAGCGCGGCTCTAGTGAGGATTGTATACACTGCACCGCATTGTGCCCGTCGCTCATAGCGCGGCTCTAGTGAGGATTGTATACACTGCACCGCATTGTGCCCGTCGCTCATAGCGCGGCTCTAGTGAGGATTGTATACACTGCACCGCATTGTGCCCGTCGCTCATAGCGCGGCTCTAGTTAGGATTGTATACACTGCACCGCATTGTGCCCGTCGCTCATAGCGCGGCTCTAGTTAGGATTGTATACACTGCACCGCATTGTGCCCGTCGCTCATAGCGCGGCTCTAGTGAGCATTGTATACACTGCACCGCATTGTGCCCGTCGCTCATAGCGCGGCTCTAGTGAGGATTGTATACACTGCACCGCATTGTGCCCGTCGCTCATAGCGCGGCTCTAGTGAGGATTGTATACACTGCACCGCATTGTGCCCGTCGCTCATAGCGCGGCTCTAGTGAGGATTGTATACACTGCACCGCATTGTGCCCGTCGCTCATAGCGCGGCTCTAGTGAGGATTGTATACACTGCACCGCATTGTGCCCGTCGCTCATAGCGCGGCTCTAGTGAGGATTGTATACACTGCACCGCATTGTGCCCGTCGCTCATAACGCGGCTCTAGTGAGGATTGTATACACTGCACCGCATTGTGCCCGTCGCTCATAGCGCGGCTCTAGTGAGGATTGTTTACACTGCACCGCATTGTGCCCGTCGCTCATAACGCGGCTCTAGTGAGGATTGTTTACACTGCACCGCATTGTGCCCGTCGCTCATAGCGCGGCTCTAGTGAGGATTGTATACACTGCACCGCATTGTGCCCGTCGCTCATAGCGCGGCTCTAGTGAGCATTGTATACACTGCACCGCATTGTGCCCGTCGCTCATAGCGCGGCTCTAGTGAGGATTGTATACACTGCACCGCATTGTGCCCGTCGCTCATAGCGCGGCTCTAGTTAGGATTGTATACACTGCACCGCATTGTGCCCGTCGCTCATAGCGCGGCTCTAGTGAGGATTGTATACACTGCACCGCATTGTGCCCGTCGCTCATAGCGCGGCTCTAGTGAGGATTGTATACACTGCACCGCATTGTGCCCGTCGCTCATAGCGCGGCTCTAGTGAGCATTGTATACACTGCACCGCATTGTGCCCGTCGCTCATAGCGCGGCTCTAGTGAGGATTGTATACACTGCACCGCATTGTGCCCGTCGCTCATAGCGCGGCTCTAGTGAGGATTGTATACACTGCACCGCATTGTGCCCGTCGCTCATAGCGCGGCTCTAGTGAGCATTGTATACACTGCACCGCATTGTGCCCGTCGCTCATAGCGCGGCTCTAGTGAGGATTGTATACACTGCACCGCATTGTGCCCGTCGCTCATAGCGCGGCTCTAGTGAGGATTGTATACACTGCACCGCATTGTGCCCGTCGCTCATAGCGCGGCTCTAGTGAGCATTGTATACACTGCACCGCATTGTGCCCGTCGCTCATAGCGCGGCTCTAGTGAGGATTGTATACACTGCACCGCATTGTGCCCGTCGCTCATAGCGCGGCTCTAGTGAGCATTGTATACACTGCACCGCATTGTGCCCGTCGCTCATAGCGCGGCTCTAGTGAGGATTGTATACACTGCACCGCATTGTGCCCGTCGCTCATAGCGCGGCTCTAGTGAGCATTGTATACACTGCACCGCATTGTGCCCGTCGCTCATAGCGCGGCTCTAGTGAGGATTGTATACACTGCACCGCATTGTGCCCGTCGCTCATAGCGCGGCTCTAGTGAGCATTGTATACACTGCACCGCATTGTGCCCGTCGCTCATAGCGCGGCTCTAGTGAGCATTGTATACACTGCACCGCATTGTGCCCGTCGCTCATAGCGCGGCTCTAGTGAGCATTGTATACACTGCACCGCATTGTGCCCGTCGCTCATAGCGCGGCTCTAGTGAGCATTGTATACACTGCACCGCATTGTGCCCGTCGCTCATAGCGCGGCTCTAGTGAGCATTGTATACACTGCACCGCATTGTGCCCGTCGCTCATAGCGCGGCTCTAGTGAGGATTGTATACACTGCACCGCATTGTGCCCGTCGCTCATAGCGCGGCTCTAGTGAGGATTGTATACACTGCACCGCATTGTGCCCGTCGCTCATAGCGCGGCTCTAGTGAGCATTGTATACACTGCACCGCATTGTGCCCGTCGCTCATAGCGCGGCTCTAGTGAGGATTGTATACACTGCACCGCATTGTGCCCGTCGCTCATAGCGCGGCTCTAGTGAGCATTGTATACACTGCACCGCATTGTGCCCGTCGCTCATAGCGCGGCTCTAGTGAGCATTGTATACACTGCACCGCATTGTGCCCGTCGCTCATAGCGCGGCTCTAGTGAGCATTGTATACACTGCACCGCATTGTGCCCGTCGCTCATAGCGCGGCTCTAGTGAGCATTGTATACACTGCACCGCATTGTGCCCGTCGCTCATAGCGCGGCTCTAGTGAGCATTGTATACACTGCACCGCATTGTGCCCGTCGCTCATAGCGCGGCTCTAGTGAGCATTGTATACACTGCACCGCATTGTGCCCGTCGCTCATAGCGCGGCTCTAGTGAGCATTGTATACACTGCACCGCATTGTGCCCGTCGCTCATAGCGCGGCTCTAGTGAGCATTGTATACACTGCACCGCATTGTGCCCGTCGCTCATAGCGCGGCTCTAGTGAGGATTGTATACACTGCACCGCATTGTGCCCGTCGCTCATAGCGCGGCTCTAGTGAGCATTGTATACACTGCACCGCATTGTGCCCGTCGCTCATAGCGCGGCTCTAGTGAGCATTGTATACACTGCACCGCATTGTGCCCGTCGCTCATAGCGCGGCTCTAGTGAGGATTGTATACACTGCACCGCATTGTGCCCGTCGCTCATAGCGCGGCTCTAGTGAGCATTGTATACACTGCACCGCATTGTGCCCGTCGCTCATAGCGCGGCTCTAGTGAGCATTGTATACACTGCACCGCATTGTGCCCGTCGCTCATAGCGCGGCTCTAGTGAGCATTGTATACACTGCACCGCATTGTGCCCGTCGCTCATAGCGCGGCTCTAGTGAGGATTGTATACACTGCACCGCATTGTGCCCGTCGCTCATAGCGCGGCTCTAGTGAGGATTGTATACACTGCACCGCATTGTGCCCGTCGCTCATAGCGCGGCTCTAGTGAGGATTGTATACACTGCACCGCATTGTGCCCGTCGCTCATAGCGCGGCTCTAGTGAGCATTGTATACACTGCACCGCATTGTGCCCGTCGCTCATAGCGCGGCTCTAGTGAGCATTGTATACACTGCACCGCATTGTGCCCGTCGCTCATAGCGCGGCTCTAGTGAGCATTGTATACACTGCACCGCATTGTGCCCGTCGCTCATAGCGCGGCTCTAGTGAGCATTGTATACACTGCACC
Source organism: Troides oblongomaculatus (assembly GCA_029032895.1). NCBI lineage: Eukaryota > Metazoa > Arthropoda > Insecta > Lepidoptera > Papilionidae > Troides > Troides oblongomaculatus. Next base: position 25,352 of record JARDWC010000456.1, read on the forward strand.
GCATTGTGCCCGTCGCTCATAGCGCGGCTCTAGTGAGCATTGTATACACTGCACCGCATTGTGCCCGTCGCTCATAGCGCGGCTCTAGTGAGGATTGTATACACTGCACCGCATTGTGCCCGTCGCTCATAGCGCGGCTCTAGTGAGCATTGTATACACTGCACCGCATTGTGCCCGTCGCTCATAGCGCGGCTCTAGTGAGGATTGTATACACTGCACCGCATTGTGCCCGTCGCTCATAGCGCGGCTCTAGTGAGCATTGTATACACTGCACCGCATTGTGCCCGTCGCTCATAGCGCGGCTCTAGTGAGCATTGTATACACTGCACCGCATTGTGCCCGTCGCTCATAGCGCGGCTCTAGTGAGCATTGTATACACTGCACCGCATTGTGCCCGTCGCTCATAGCGCGGCTCTAGTGAGGATTGTATACACTGCACCGCATTGTGCCCGTCGCTCATAGCGCGGCTCTAGTGAGCATTGTATACACTGCACCGCATTGTGCCCGTCGCTCATAGCGCGGCTCTAGTGAGGATTGTATACACTGCACCGCATTGTGCCCGTCGCTCATAGCGCGGCTCTAGTGAGCATTGTATACACTGCACCGCATTGTGCCCGTCGCTCATAGCGCGGCTCTAGTGAGCATTGTATACACTGCACCGCATTGTGCCCGTCGCTCATAGCGCGGCTCTAGTGAGGATTGTATACACTGCACCGCATTGTGCCCGTCGCTCATAGCGCGGCTCTAGTGAGGATTGTATACACTGCACCGCATTGTGCCCGTCGCTCATAGCGCGGCTCTAGTGAGGATTGTATACACTGCACCGCATTGTGCCCGTCGCTCATAGCGCGGCTCTAGTGAGCATTGTATACACTGCACCGCATTGTGCCCGTCGCTCATAGCGCGGCTCTAGTGAGCATTGTATACACTGCACCGCATTGTGCCCGTCGCTCATAGCGCGGCTCTAGTGAGGATTGTATACACTGCACCGCATTGTGCCCGTCGCTCATAGCGCGGCTCTAGTGAGGATTGTATACACTGCACCGCATTGTGCCCGTCGCTCATAGCGCGGCTCTAGTGAGCATTGTATACACTGCACCGCATTGTGCCCGTCGCTCATAGCGCGGCTCTAGTGAGCATTGTATACACTGCACCGCATTGTGCCCGTCGCTCATAGCGCGGCTCTAGTGAGCATTGTATACACTGCACCGCATTGTGCCCGTCGCTCATAGCGCGGCTCTAGTGAGCATTGTATACACTGCACCGCATTGTGCCCGTCGCTCATAGCGCGGCTCTAGTGAGCATTGTATACACTGCACCGCATTGTGCCCGTCGCTCATAGCGCGGCTCTAGTGAGCATTGTATACACTGCACCGCATTGTGCCCGTCGCTCATAGCGCGGCTCTAGTGAGCATTGTATACACTGCACCGCATTGTGCCCGTCGCTCATAGCGCGGCTCTAGTGAGCATTGTATACACTGCACCGCATTGTGCCCGTCGCTCATAGCGCTGCTCTAGTGAGCATTGTATACACTGCACCGCATTGTGCCCGTCGCTCATAGCGCGGCTCTAGTGAGGATTGTATACACTGCACCGCATTGTGCCCGTCGCTCATAGCGCGGCTCTAGTGAGCATTGTATACACTGCACCGCATTGTGCCCGTCGCTCATAGCGCGGCTCTAGTGAGCATTGTATACACTGCACCGCATTGTGCCCGTCGCTCATAGCGCGGCTCTAGTGAGCATTGTATACACTGCACCGCATTGTGCCCGTCGCTCATAGCGCGGCTCTAGTGAGCATTGTATACACTGCACCGCATTGTGCCCGTCGCTCATAGCGCGGCTCTAGTGAGCATTGTATACACTGCACCGCATTGTGCCCGTCGCTCATAGCGCGGCTCTAGTGAGCATTGTATACACTGCACCGCATTGTGCCCGTCGCTCATAGCGCGGCTCTAGTGAGCATTGTATACACTGCACCGCATTGTGCCCGTCGCTCATAGCGCGGCTCTAGTGAGCATTGTATACACTGCACCGCATTGTGCCCGTCGCTCATAGCGCGGCTCTAGTTAGGATTGTTTACACTGCACCGCATTGTGCTCAGTTTTAAAATAATATTCACACGGAATATAGTTTAATCATTCAATAATGTTCTATTACCCTACATTGGCAATATCCGCCATAGAGGATATGTTTTCTGAAAAAGGGGAAGAACATGATTTGTTTTTACAAGTACCGTAAATATACTAAAGCACATATCATTAAGAAAAGTTTTTTTTTTCTGCGAGATTTATGGTTAAACCGTAATACCATAACACGTAACCATTATGGCTCTGCAGCGAATACTTACCACCACGGAATCGAACTGCGGACTTTCTATACGCAGTCAACATCCACTGAATCAAAGCAGTCAATCCGTGTAATGTGAAGATGAGAATGTACTGACTGCGTGTGGCGCAGTGGTGGGGGGAAATCTTTTAGAAAAATACCTTATTTGTGGGGGGAAGATAAGGTCATGAAGGATTTTTATCAACTATAACCTCTCCGTTAGTCATCTTCAGTGCGCCGGGGGAAGTCCCGGAATCTCTTACGGAGCCCACCAGTGCCTTTCCGGCGCTACTCCTAAAGAGGAGTTGAGGCTCATCTCAGCCCCCTCGCTGTGATACAAGTACTAGATCAGATACAAGTGTATGATGACCTTTGAAGCCTGTCATCATCATCAGCTGGGTCCACAGCTGGATGTTGCCTGCCCCAAAGATCTCCACGTTTGCACTGATTCATGTGGGGGGGATTTGGACCATGTCTCTCTCTCGCCTCGACTCGTCTGTTCTTCATCAGGCTGCACCACGAGCTGGTGAGGTTAGCTTCAGCTGGCTGCCGATGATGATGGAGCTGTTCCTGCCGGGGAACGCGGCGACAGACGGCCGGTCGCACGGGGTCGCGTTATCAGCCGGCGAGCGATCAAAGGGTGCCCGTTAAGGATTGCTCGTCGGGGTGGCAACGAGCTCACCCCCATCCCCCACTGCTTCCTCCGCTCATCCTCGCGCCCCACCCTCCCGCGGTTTTAAGTTGAGTGCTTACTTAACAAAGTGTGCTTAATGAGTGCAAACGTGTGTAGTCTATTGGATTATTTCAACGCTACAAAGCAAGCTGAACGCACTCGGAGCCGGAGCCGGGGTCGGTTCAGCCGACGGTTCAGCAGCCGCCAGCTCGAACAGCTCTATAGTCATTCCAATTGGCTCAACCGGACTATAATAGATTGGACATGAGGTATAGTTTCTTCGTACGATCCGTTCGGAGATGTTCGCAACACCCTGCGATGCCCAGCTGTGGGCTTCTATGCTATTAGGCGACGAGACGAGTGGGACGTTCACTTGATAATAAGTGATACGTGTGACCATAACTTCGTTGCGCTAGTTGGGATGATATACACCTGAGACGTAACATATATAACCTCGTTAGTTTAATTACAGCGTCCTTCAAACCGGATCACAGTAATGTTTGCACAGTACTGTCGGTCGGCTGGAATAGGAGCTGCGGTGACGGCAGACGGTCTAAGGCAACAGAGACTTACTACCAGTAATAGCTATTGGTCCTTCAAACCGGATCACAGAAATGTCTCTCGGCTGCAATAGACTTACCAGCAGTGAAAGATACAACCGCATTACTTATTTCTGCCGCTATAGAATACTATGCGTACATTACTGTGTTCCGGTTTGAAGTGCGCTGCAGTAATGATATCACTTAACCTAACCTAACCAACGTCGCCTTCATACGGCCGCGTTACTTACACTAAACTGAACCTCAAATGTTCGATTCCAACATTAAGCCCAGCGGTGGGCATATATGAACATATACAGTTATGGCTATATGTGAACAACGCGACGTTTAAACATGTCACACATAATATCATCATTATCAGTCGATAGACGTCCAATGCTGGACATACGCCCCCAAAAAAAAAAAAAAAAACTTCAATATTCATATGGTGTGCTTCATGCCATTTCCCACCACGCTGGCCCGATGTGGCAATTACTGTTGCGCTATATAAATAAAAAAAAAAATGCTGGCCGGTGAACGCCAGTGCGCCGTACGTTGATTGGCAGGGCTGCGCCGCGAGCTGGTGATCCTGTCTCCGGCGCGGGTTCCTCACGACGCAGACACAGCGTGCGCTGTGCCACCCCTTTGTAAGATTGTGCCCACTCGCGCGAGAGAGCGATCAAAGAGGCCCCGCTCTGCTCTATGCCCGGCCGGCGGCTCGGACCGTTTAGTCTATGGCCGCAGCCCTGACCAATCATTAGACGCGCTCGGCGCGTTCTTTATTTAAAATTATGACATTAGAGCGGTCAGCCGCGCCGCGCCGCACCACTCCGCCCCCGCCTTTTGATCGTGCAAGTGGAACTTTTCGCTCTAAAAAATTAACCCTCCGCTTTATATAAATATACACAACCCCCCGTTAACGGGTGCCGCGCAGCCCCTGTTGTCCCGTCGAGCGGATGCGCAATGTAAATATCCTAACACATCCATAGCGAACGGATGGACACTACACGGTGGTAAGTAAGTCGACTGTAGAGTCGCAGGCGAGTTTGTTCGCTGGTGGCGGCCATCTTGAAATTGAAGATTAAAAAAAAAACTATGCGTTTAAAATTGAAAAAAGTATTTTCTTTAATATAATGTGTATTATTTATATATATATTGGTAATGTCTCTGTTGCTACAGACTGTCTGGGTAGGTACCACCGCAGCTTCTATGCCAGCCGACAGACAGTACTGTGCGGACATTACTGTGATCCGGTTTGGAGGGCGCTGAAGCTGTCACTGATGGTAGGTATCTGTTGCTACAGACTGTCTGGGTAGGTACCACCGCAGCTTCTATGCCAGCCGACAGACAGTACTGTGCGGACATTACTGTGATCCGGTTTGGAGGGCGCTGAAGCTGTCACTGATGGTAGGTATCTGTTGCTACAGACTGTCTGGGTAGGTACCACCGCAGCTTCTATGCCAGCCGACAGACAGTACTGTGCGGACATTACTGTGATCCGGTTTGGAGGGCGCTGAAGCTGTCACTGATGGTAGGTATCTGTTGCTACAGACTGTCTGGGTAGGTACCACCGCAGCTTCTATGCCAGCCGACAGACAGTACTGTGCGGACATTACTGTGATCCGGTTTGGAGGGCGCTGAAGCTGTCACTGATGGTAGGTATCTGTTGCTACAGACTGTCTGGGTAGGTACCACCGCAGCTTCTATGCCAGCCGACAGACAGTACTGTGCGGACATTACTGTGATCCGGTTTGGAGGGCGCTGAAGCTGTCACTGATGGTAGGTATCTGTTGCTACAGACTGTCTGGGTAGGTACCACCGCAGCTTCTATGCCAGCCGACGGACAGTACTGTGCGGACATTACTGTGATCCGGTTTGGAGGGCGCTGAAGCTGTCACTGATGGTAGGTATCTGTTGCTACAGACTGTCTGGGTAGGTACCACCGCAGCTTCTATGCCAGCCGACGGACAGTACTGTGCGGACATTACTGTGATCCGGTTTGGAGGGCGCTGAAGCTGTCACTGATGGTAGGTATCTGTTGCTACAGACTGTCTGGGTAGGTACCACCGCAGCTTCTATGCCAGCCGACAGACAGTACTGTGCGGACATTACTGTGATCCGGTTTGGAGGGCGCTGAAGCTGTCACTGATGGTAGGTATCTGTTGCTACAGACTGTCTGGGTAGGTACCACCGCAGCTTCTATGCCAGCCGACGGACAGTACTGTGCGGACATTACTGTGATCCGGTTTGGAGGGCGCTGAAGCTGTCACTGATGGTAGGTATCTGTTGCTACAGACTGTCTGGGTAGGTACCACCGCAGCTTCTATGCCAGCCGACGGACAGTACTGTGCGGACATTACTGTGATCCGGTTTGGAGGGCGCTGAAGCTGTCACTGATGGTAGGTATCTGTTGCTACAGACTGTCTGGGTAGGTACCACCGCAGCTTCTATGCCAGCCGACAGACAGTACTGTGCGGACATTACTGTGATCCGGTTTGGAGGGCGCTGAAGCTGTCACTGATGGTAGGTATCTGTTGCTACAGACTGTCTGGGTAGGTACCACCGCAGCTTCTATGCCAGCCGAGAGACAGTACTGTGCGGACATTACTGTGATCCGGTTTGGAGGGCGCTGAAGCTGTCACTGATTCGAGGTATCTGTTGCTACAGACTGTCTGGGTAGGTACCACCGCAGCTTCTATGCCAGCCGACGGACAGTACTGTGCGGACATTACTGTGATCCGGTTTGGAGGGCGCTGAAGCTGTCACTGATGGTAGGTATCTGTTGCTACAGACTGTCTGGGTAGGTACCACCGCAGCTTCTATGCCAGCCGAGAGACAGTACTGTGCGGACATTACTGTGATCCGGTTTGGAGGGCGCTGAAGCTGTCACTGATGGTAGGTATCTGTTGCTACAGACTGTCTGGGTAGGTACCACCGCAGCTTCTATGCCAGCCGACAGACAGTACTGTGCGGACATTACTGTGATCCGGTTTGGAGGGCGCTGAAGCTGTCACTGATGGTAGGTATCTGTTGCTACAGACTGTCTGGGTAGGTACCACCGCAGCTTCTATGCCAGCCGACGGACAGTACTGTGCGGACATTACTGTGATCCGGTTTGGAGGGCGCTGAAGCTGTCACTGATGGTAGGTATCTGTTGCTACAGACTGTCTGGGTAGGTACCACCGCAGCTTCTATGCCAGCCGAGAGACAGTACTGTGCGGACATTACTGTGATCCGGTTTGGAGGGCGCTGAAGCTGTCACTGATTCGAGGTATCTGTTGCTACAGACTGTCTGGGTAGGTACCACCGCAGCTTCTATGCCAGCCGACAGACAGTACTGTGCGGACATTACTGTGATCCGGTTTGGAGGGCGCTGAAGCTGTCACTGATGGTAGGTATCTGTTGCTACAGACTGTCTGGGTAGGTACCACCGCAGCTTCTATGCCAGCCGACAGACAGTACTGTGCGGACATTACTGTGATCCGGTTTGGAGGGCGCTGAAGCTGTCACTGATGGTAGGTATCTGTTGCTACAGACTGTCTGGGTAGGTACCACCGCAGCTTCTATGCCAGCCGACGAGACAGTACTGTGCGGACATTACTGTGATCCGGTTTGGAGGGCGCTGAAGCTGTCACTGATGGTAGGTATCTGTTGCTACAGACTGTCTGGGTAGGTACCACCGCAGCTTCTATGCCAGCCGACGGACAGTACTGTGCGGACATTACTGTGATCCGGTTTGGAGGGCGCTGAAGCTGTCACTGATGGTAGGTATCTGTTGCTACAGACTGTCTGGGTAGGTACCACCGCAGCTTCTATGCCAGCCGACAGACAGTACTGTGCGGACATTACTGTGATCCGGTTTGGAGGGCGCTGAAGCTGTCACTGATGGTAGGTATCTGTTGCTACAGACTGTCTGGGTAGGTACCACCGCAGCTTCTATGCCAGCCGACGGACAGTACTGTGCGGACATTACTGTGATCCGGTTTGGAGGGCGCTGAAGCTGTCACTGATGGTAGGTATCTGTTGCTACAGACTGTCTGGGTAGGTACCACCGCAGCTTCTATGCCAGCCGACAGACAGTACTGTGCGGACATTACTGTGATCCGGTTTGGAGGGCGCTGAAGCTGTCACTGATGGTAGGTATCTGTTGCTACAGACTGTCTGGGTAGGTACCACCGCAGCTTCTATGCCAGCCGACAGACAGTACTGTGCGGACATTACTGTGATCCGGTTTGGAGGGCGCTGAAGCTGTCACTGATGGTAGGTATCTGTTGCTACAGACTGTCTGGGTAGGTACCACCGCAGCTTCTATGCCAGCCGACGGACAGTACTGTGCGGACATTACTGTGATCCGGTTTGGAGGGCGCTGAAGCTGTCACTGATGGTAGGTATCTGTTGCTACAGACTGTCTGGGTAGGTACCACCGCAGCTTCTATGCCAGCCGACAGACAGTACTGTGCGGACATTACTGTGATCCGGTTTGGAGGGCGCTGAAGCTGTCACTGATGGTAGGTATCTGTTGCTACAGACTGTCTGGGTAGGTACCACCGCAGCTTCTATGCCAGCCGACAGACAGTACTGTGCGGACATTACTGTGATCCGGTTTGGAGGGCGCTGAAGCTGTCACTGATGGTAGGTATCTGTTGCTACAGACTGTCTGGGTAGGTACCACCGCAGCTTCTATGCCAGCCGACAGACAGTACTGTGCGGACATTACTGTGATCCGGTTTGGAGGGCGCTGAAGCTGTCACTGATGGTAGGTATCTGTTGCTACAGACTGTCTGGGTAGGTACCACCGCAGCTTCTATGCCAGCCGACAGACAGTACTGTGCGGACATTACTGTGATCCGGTTTGGAGGGCGCTGAAGCTGTCACTGATGGTAGGTATCTGTTGCTACAGACTGTCTGGGTAGGTACCACCGCAGCTTCTATGCCAGCCGACGGACAGTACTGTGCGGACATTACTGTGATCCGGTTTGGAGGGCGCTGAAGCTGTCACTGATGGTAGGTATCTGTTGCTACAGACTGTCTGGGTAGGTACCACCGCAGCTTCTATGCCAGCCGACAGACAGTACTGTGCGGACATTACTGTGATCCGGTTTGGAGGGCGCTGAAGCTGTCACTGATGGTAGGTATCTGTTGCTACAGACTGTCTGGGTAGGTACCACCGCAGCTTCTATGCCAGCCGACGGACAGTACTGTGCGGACATTACTGTGATCCGGTTTGGAGGGCGCTGAAGCTGTCACTGATGGTAGGTATCTGTTGCTACAGACTGTCTGGGTAGGTACCACCGCAGCTTCTATGCCAGCCGACAGACAGTACTGTGCGGACATTACTGTGATCCGGTTTGGAGGGCGCTGAAGCTGTCACTGATGGTAGGTATCTGTTGCTACAGACTGTCTGGGTAGGTACCACCGCAGCTTCTATGCCAGCCGACAGACAGTACTGTGCGGACATTACTGTGATCCGGTTTGGAGGGCGCTGAAGCTGTCACTGATGGTAGGTATCTGTTGCTACAGACTGTCTGGGTAGGTACCACCGCAGCTTCTATGCCAGCCGACGGACAGTACTGTGCGGACATTACTGTGATCCGGTTTGGAGGGCGCTGAAGCTGTCACTGATGGTAGGTATCTGTTGCTACAGACTGTCTGGGTAGGTACCACCGCAGCTTCTATGCCAGCCGACAGACAGTACTGTGCGGACATTACTGTGATCCGGTTTGGAGGGCGCTGAAGCTGTCACTGATGGTAGGTATCTGTTGCTACAGACTGTCTGGGTAGGTACCACCGCAGCTTCTATGCCAGCCGACAGACAGTACTGTGCGGACATTACTGTGATCCGGTTTGGAGGGCGCTGAAGCTGTCACTGATGGTAGGTATCTGTTGCTACAGACTGTCTGGGTAGGTACCACCGCAGCTTCTATGCCAGCCGACGGACAGTACTGTGCGGACATTACTGTGATCCGGTTTGGAGGGCGCTGAAGCTGTCACTGATGGTAGGTATCTGTTGCTACAGACTGTCTGGGTAGGTACCACCGCAGCTTCTATGCCAGCCGACGGACAGTACTGTGCGGACATTACTGTGATCCGGTTTGGAGGGCGCTGAAGCTGTCACTGATGGTAGGTATCTGTTGCTACAGACTGTCTGGGTAGGTACCACCGCAGCTTCTATGCCAGCCGACAGACAGTACTGTGCGGACATTACTGTGATCCGGTTTGGAGGGCGCTGAAGCTGTCACTGATGGTAGGTATCTGTTGCTACAGACTGTCTGGGTAGGTACCACCGCAGCTTCTATGCCAGCCGACGGACAGTACTGTGCGGACATTACTGTGATCCGGTTTGGAGGGCGCTGAAGCTGTCACTGATGGTAGGTATCTGTTGCTACAGACTGTCTGGGTAGGTACCACCGCAGCTTCTATGCCAGCCGACGGACAGTACTGTGCGGACATTACTGTGATCCGGTTTGGAGGGCGCTGAAGCTGTCACTGATGGTAGGTATCTGTTGCTACAGACTGTCTGGGTAGGTACCACCGCAGCTTCTATGCCAGCCGACAGACAGTACTGTGCGGACATTACTGTGATCCGGTTTGGAGGGCGCTGAAGCTGTCACTGATGGTAGGTATCTGTTGCTACAGACTGTCTGGGTAGGTACCACCGCAGCTTCTATGCCAGCCGACGGACAGTACTGTGCGGACATTACTGTGATCCGGTTTGGAGGGCGCTGAAGCTGTCACTGATGGTAGGTATCTGTTGCTACAGACTGTCTGGGTAGGTACCACCGCAGCTTCTATGCCAGCCGACGGACAGTACTGTGCGGACATTACTGTGATCCGGTTTGGAGGGCGCTGAAGCTGTCACTGATGGTAGGTATCTGTTGCTACAGACTGTCTGGGTAGGTACCACCGCAGCTTCTATGCCAGCCGACAGACAGTACTGTGCGGACATTACTGTGATCCGGTTTGGAGGGCGCTGAAGCTGTCACTGATGGTAGGTATCTGTTGCTACAGACTGTCTGGGTAGGTACCACCGCAGCTTCTATGCCAGCCGACGAGACAGTACTGTGCGGACATTACTGTGATCCGGTTTGGAGGGCGCTGAAGCTGTCACTGATGGTAGGTATCTGTTGCTACAGACTGTCTGGGTAGGTACCACCGCAGCTTCTATGCCAGCCGACGAGACAGTACTGTGCGGACATTACTGTGATCCGGTTTGGAGGGCGCTGAAGCTGTCACTGATGGTAGGTATCTGTTGCTACAGACTGTCTGGGTAGGTACCACCGCAGCTTCTATGCCAGCCGACGGACAGTACTGTGCGGACATTACTGTGATCCGGTTTGGAGGGCGCTGAAGCTGTCACTGATGGTAGGTATCTGTTGCTACAGACTGTCTGGGTAGGTACCACCGCAGCTTCTATGCCAGCCGACAGACAGTACTGTGCGGACATTACTGTGATCCGGTTTGGAGGGCGCTGAAGCTGTCACTGATGGTAGGTATCTGTTGCTACAGACTGTCTGGGTAGGTACCACCGCAGCTTCTATGCCAGCCGACGGACAGTACTGTGCGGACATTACTGTGATCCGGTTTGGAGGGCGCTGAAGCTGTCACTGATGGTAGGTATCTGTTGCTACAGACTGTCTGGGTAGGTACCACCGCAGCTTCTATGCCAGCCGACAGACAGTACTGTGCGGACATTACTGTGATCCGGTTTGGAGGGCGCTGAAGCTGTCACTGATGGTAGGTATCTGTTGCTACAGACTGTCTGGGTAGGTACCACCGCAGCTTCTATGCCAGCCGACGGACAGTACTGTGCGGACATTACTGTGATCCGGTTTGGAGGGCGCTGAAGCTGTCACTGATGGTAGGTATCTGTTGCTACAGACTGTCTGGGTAGGTACCACCGCAGCTTCTATGCCAGCCGACAGACAGTACTGTGCGGACATTACTGTGATCCGGTTTGGAGGGCGCTGAAGCTGTCACTGATGGTAGGTATCTGTTGCTACAGACTGTCTGGGTAGGTACCACCGCAGCTTCTATGCCAGCCGACGGACAGTACTGTGCGGACATTACTGTGATCCGGTTTGGAGGGCGCTGAAGCTGTCACTGATGGTAGGTATCTGTTGCTACAGACTGTCTGGGTAGGTACCACCGCAGCTTCTATGCCAGCCGACGGACAGTACTGTGCGGACATTACTGTGATCCGGTTTGGAGGGCGCTGAAGCTGTCACTGATGGTAGGTATCTGTTGCTACAGACTGTCTGGGTAGGTACCACCGCAGCTTCTATGCCAGCCGACAGACAGTACTGTGCGGACATTACTGTGATCCGGTTTGGAGGGCGCTGAAGCTGTCACTGATGGTAGGTATCTGTTGCTACAGACTGTCTGGGTAGGTACCACCGCAGCTTCTATGCCAGCCGACGGACAGTACTGTGCGGACATTACTGTGATCCGGTTTGGAGGGCGCTGAAGCTGTCACTGATGGTAGGTATCTGTTGCTACAGACTGTCTGGGTAGGTACCACCGCAGCTTCTATGCCAGCCGACGGACAGTACTGTGCGGACATTACTGTGATCCGGTTTGGAGGGCGCTGAAGCTGTCACTGATGGTAGGTATCTGTTGCTACAGACTGTCTGGGTAGGTACCACCGCAGCTTCTATGCCAGCCGACAGACAGTACTGTGCGGACATTACTGTGATCCGGTTTGGAGGGCGCTGAAGCTGTCACTGATGGTAGGTATCTGTTGCTACAGACTGTCTGGGTAGGTACCACCGCAGCTTCTATGCCAGCCGACAGACAGTACTGTGCGGACATTACTGTGATCCGGTTTGGAGGGCGCTGAAGCTGTCACTGATGGTAGGTATCTGTTGCTACAGACTGTCTGGGTAGGTACCACCGCAGCTTCTATGCCAGCCGACAGACAGTACTGTGCGGACATTACTGTGATCCGGTTTGGAGGGCGCTGAAGCTGTCACTGATGGTAGGTATCTGTTGCTACAGACTGTCTGGGTAGGTACCACCGCAGCTTCTATGCCAGCCGGCAGACAGTACTGTGCGGACATTACTGTGATCCGGTTTGAAGGGCGTTCTAACTAATGAAGTTACTGGTTTAACGACATCCAACATCTTATGTCTCAGACGGCGAGCGCAATGCGGTGCTGTGTATAACATCCTAACTAGCGCCATGTTGTGAGCGGGCGTATCACTTACCATCAGGTGAACGTCTCACTAGTGCTGTCTGTCGCTTCATAGTATATATATATATATAGGCTGAAAGCTAACAGCTGCCGATGTCAAACGATTGCTAAAGGATTAAAAAAAAAAAAATTAAAAACAAATATTTATTTGACAATTTAATATTTTCAGCTGTATACAGATAATAATAATATATTTTGTTTAACGCACAATTTGATTTCTTCTAGAAACTTCTAGAAGATTCGTACATCGAATGTAGCTATCGATTAAGTTTTTTTTTTTTTTTTTTTAGTCTTGGTTTAAAGTGATACGGCCGCCCCTAAAATGGCGCCAGTTAGGATGGTACACACTGCACGTTGCGCTCTCCTTGAGACGCGAAGTGTTGAGTCTCATTACCCCAGTAGTTACATTAGTAACGGCGTCCTTCAAACCGGATAAAAGTTATCTGTACACAGTACTGTTTGTCAGTAGACAAAGGCGCTGTAGAGTACCTCAGTCTCCGTCGACAGAGACCTACCATTAGAAATAGCTACAGCGCCCTTCAAACCGGATCACAGCGATGTGTACACAGTCTTTGCCGGCTGCTATAGACGCTGCGTTGGTACCTAAACGATCTCCGGCAACAGAGATCTACCACTAGTAATAACCACAGCGCCCTTCAAACCGGACCACAGTAATGTCTGCTGCGGTGGTATACAGAACTTGTGTAAACACTCGATAGTCGCAACAGTGAAGGTTGTAACCTGCCGCCATTGATGGAGTTCTTCATCACCAGTATACGTTGAAGCTGGTGGTGAGTTCACCACCATGATACAAATTGTCAAATATATATGTTTGTGTGTGTATACGTGCGTGTGTGTGCCTAGGTGTAGTGTATATAGTTCCTGTCCGTGCCAACGCACTCCCCGCACAGCGCGTCCGCGTACGTATACGGCACCAGCACCGCCGTCTGCGCGTACCTGACGTACACCGTGACGCCAGTCGACAGCGATGAGATCTTCACACCGTCACCGACCTTCCGGACCCTGGAAGACAACAGCTTTATAGAAAAAAACAACAACAACAACAACAACAAAGAACCAACATACAGTACAATGCAAACAACATTCTGTATATATATATTTTTTTATATCTGCTCGTACTGATGCGGAGCGCATGAGTTAAGCCACGCCCACAAGCGAGACAATCGCGCGCGTTCGGCTGCCGTCGGCTGCCGTCGGCTGCAGTCGGCTGCAGTCGGCTGCTCGAGGTAACGGACACTATCGCGTAACGGGACATCTATAAGACGTCTTTGATATGGCGACGTGATGAGAATAGTATTGATAGTACTGCGTGTCCCACTTGTGGGACTTTGGGATTGCCGAGCGCGCGAAAGCTGTTCTTGTTACGAAAGGACGGGTGTTATATAAACTAACATGTCTCGTTACCCCACCAATTTTACTAGTTGCAGCGCCCTTCAAACCGGATCACAGTAATGTATACACTCCACTATCTGTCGGCTGCAATAGGAGCTGCAGTGGTACCACCAGTGAATATAGAATGTTCTTTCATGAAGTTTTTCTTAACCGGAAGTGGTGCAGCTTCCGGCATCAGAATGATTTTAAAAGAAACTAAAATATTGGGATCAGTCTTATGTCCAACAGTGGACTAAATCAGATGACGATGAAGCGTACTCGTCCCAGAATAATCCGGCTTCAACGTTGCTGGTACTAATTACGTGCTCTCAGAATCGAACCCGGGATATCAAGTTCTCTCTAATTACAATATACCGACGCTCCTCCATTGCAATTATTACACGACCAAACTAAACGACACATCGTTCTTATCTACCGGCAGCGCGGAAGCAATTCATTGACTTGGTTGGTTATTACAGTATATTCGTTTATTCAAATTTGAACTTTAACACGTATACAATGCAGTTCAATTGAATAAGCATTTTATATAGACTAGTGTTCTACGTGAAAGCTAATCGCAGCAAAGCTAATCGATTTGCTACAAGCGAATTTGAACTTTAATGTTAAATAGATAGAGTTTATTTTTGTTAATATCTAATGGCAGCGCGGCTGAGACGCGTGCACTCAGCCGTTTAATGCAGCGCTTTGGTTTAATCAAATTTGAACTGTATCACCTATAAAATAGAGGTTATCGAAATAAGTGTATCAAGCGGGCGATGTTGACCGGCGCGGGAATGTAAACCGAATTAATTTGAACCTAATTTGAATTTTAGTTATATAGCAACAGAGTTCATTATAGAATGGTCATATGCTATAATAACCGGCTCATACCAGTTTTAAGAGGTCACTTCACCTAGCCATTTCACTGGTTGATAATAATGGACGGGCTGGTTTCTTTGATGATCTACATCACCAGCTCGTTCTCCCCTGTATCCATCTGACCTTCAATTACCTGAAGTACGGTTCGTAGGACGTCACGTTCATAATACCATCACCGACCACGATGCTGTTCTCGCCGGCGTGGACCCTGATCGCGCCGTCTTGCTGCCGTAGGACCGCGAAACTGTGGAGTTAAACCAGTTAACTACTGCTGATGCTGGACTGATGGATCAAAGCCTCATCAGATGAGAGGATCCATGATGATCTTAGAACGGAAACCATCATCTATAGTCAATGGAGAAGACCTCGGAACAGCCATTCTGGAAATGATAGCTGGTAGTCTTCATTCAGGAGTGGTCCATCGGTGGGATGAAATGGTGATGATGGTGGAAACCTTCGCAAGGTTACCAGGGTGAGATTTTGGTGAAGATGCTACCTGGACAGTTCTGAACAGTCAGCCAAGGCTATGGCGTCCGAGTGCTGGAGCGGCATCAGCTGTTCCGTGGTGCCGGAGAGCGTCTCCACCGTCGCCTCCTGGAGACGGCACTCCCCTGGACAAACATCCTCATTTGAAGGCAGAAGCATCAGAGATTCATCAGTCGGACGATGCCCACGGCTGGACATAAATTTATGGTGAAACGTACTCATCATACTCACTGTATAGTCCGTACTTCGTCATGATCTGCATGGTGGTGAAGCTGTCAAGTAACCAGCCGAAGTTCTCCGACTTGAACTTGACCTCGCTCCCGTTCCTGGTCCTCACGTGGATGACACCGTTCTTCTCCTGAGAGGATCATCAAGGAGATTCGTGGTACAGGAAAGGAACAGCACAGAACCTGATGGTACATAATACGCATGGAGTACTATATACCATCAGGTTCGGTCGTGCTGTGCGAACTTTATTGTGATCC
Source organism: Troides oblongomaculatus (assembly GCA_029032895.1). Lineage (NCBI taxonomy): Eukaryota > Metazoa > Arthropoda > Insecta > Lepidoptera > Papilionidae > Troides > Troides oblongomaculatus. The sequence continues at coordinate 41,324 of JARDWC010000456.1, forward strand.
GGTTTGAAGGGCGCTGCGGCTAGTGGAATTACTCCAGCGCTTCGTTGTAATGAGCTGGTGTATAACTTACCATCAGGTGGACAACCGACCGGTGACGAGGTCCTGGTCACCTGATCCGGAATACAGTAATGGCTTACCAGGAATGTGGACCAGCTCATACCGCCAGGAGGCCGGTGGGTGACATACCTTCATCTCCGCCTGAGCGCTCACGGAGTCCTTGCCGTACATCCCGCTGAACAGGTCCTTGGCCGTCTCCAGGACCCTCTTCGGCAACACGTGACGTAATAAATCGATGCCCTGCTTCTAGAACGATCGAGAAAGTAACAGTAAGAGACGAGCACACATTCAACAGACACTTCAACAAACTCCTTCTCTTCTCTTTCTCTTCTTTCCTCAAATCTTTCTTTATTCCACTTCCTGTGCCATTTTTCTTTTAATCATTTAAGCAACTATTCCACCCGACCACCACACGCTGCTGCTTTGACACAAGAAATAGAACAGCAGAAGAAAGAAGAGTCTGTTATACTTAGGCTGATATGCTCTAGAAGATTACTTACTCCTTCTACTTGGAACTCCACGTGCCTATCAGCTGCGCTCCCTGGTGTTCCAACGTACTGAACCCTGAGCTTGTTCTCCGCTTTCTCGTAGCACGTGCGGTACTCTTTGGAGAAGTCCAGAAGGAGAACAATCTGGCCTCGGTACGAGGTCGGGTTGGAGTACAGGTCCTGGTCAGCCTCCGTCTGCGTCGACACCTCTTGGAGGTAGCAGAGCTGTGGAGAAGAGGATATTAGCAGGAACTGTCCCCTGGTCTAGTTTTGGAGTAGCACCCTGAGGGCTATACCCTTATTCCTGATCCGAAGATCTGGGAGGAGCAGCTGGATACGAGCAGCTCGGGATCGATGGATGAGATCTTTGGAGGAGGCATATATCCAGCAGTGGACGGTTATCAGCTGATGATGATGATGACTCATACCCTGGATAACCAGCAGCTCCATATTTTCCATCTGACACTTCCGCCGCGGAACAGGTATTCATCTTAAAAAGTTATGATGCTCCTAGTATGAAAGGTTTCCTTCTAATATCCTCCTTCTTCTATATCCACCAGGAGCTGGAGTCATGGTCAGAGGATGGTATGATGTCTGGAGCCACTAACCCTCACGTATCTGTCGGTGATGTTGTGGAAGGTGTCGGGCAGCTTGCCGCGCACCGCCAGCTCCGCCGTCAGGTTGCCGTCCTGGCTGCTCACGCTGGCCTCCGAGTAGATCTTTATAACCGGATCCTCTCGGTTCCGGTTCAAACTGGTTACAGGGTTAAGAACGTTCACCAGGGTGCACACCCTTGAAATCTATTTCTATATATACAGAAGACCAGTTCTGCTTATCGAAGAAGTTGAACTTTACTTCTTTTTTTTTATGGTAAGCTTTTATCTTCTTTATGATTTTAAAAAAAAATGTACCTATTTTTTAAAAGGTTGACGATCACGTCGATAACAATCAATGAACTAATAGAATATATTAGAAGGATATTCAATTCGGAATTACTACAGCGCCCTTCAAAACGGATCACTGTGAAATTGAAGGCAGTTAGGATATTTACATTGCATATCGTGCTCGTCATTAACTTCACTAGCTACAGCGCCCTTCAAACCGGAACGTAAAGAAGTTGACGCTATTTAGGATAGTATACACTGCATCACTTTGGCTCATCGCTAAATTACCTCAATAATTTCATTAGCTACAGCGACCTTCAAACCGGAACATACAAAATTTGACGCTACTTAGGATGATATACACTACACCACGTTGGGCTCATCACTTAATTACCTCGAAAAATTTTTACAAGCTACAGCGCCCTTCAAACCGGAAAGTTGACGCCACTACTACGTATGCCTTACATGTAAAAACTTATCGCGAATGTGAAGTCCACGTCGATTCTATCTTCTTCGCTCAAGAAGTTCCACCTGTTGACGCCCAGCTCCAGCTTGACCTTTCCTTCTCCGTAGTTCTTCAGGCTGGAGACGAAGATGGTGGCGCCGCAGGTGCCCGACGGCGGGAAGTTCAGCAGCAGTATGCTGTCCAGCGCTATATGGGACGACTTCAGCGGCGACAGCAGTCTGGAAGAGAATCAGTTTCCATTCACTTCCCCCTTCTCACTCTCTTCTCTAACATTCTACTCTTCTCCCATACTTCCCATCATTACGATTTATTTCCTTCCTTTACCTTCTCTATGCTGCTGCTCCGATATCCAGGTGTAAAGGGACTCGACCAACTCACGGGGATCCACGCCACCACCAGCTCGTGGTGTAGCCTGCTGATCAACAAACGAAGCTCTGGCCCACCCACCATCATTGGGCCAGCGTGGTGGAAAAAGGCCCAAATTCCCCCTTATGAACCCATTGATATGGAGATCTTCGAGTGAGGCTTATGTCCAGCAGTGGACGTATATCAGCTGATGATGATGTGGCTTCTGCAGTACTTGGTCCATATCCTTTAGTTCATGAGATGCATAAGTTCAAAGAAGTAAGATGAAGTTGCTGGAAGAATAGAGGGTAGATGTAGAATATAATGATGGTAGAACACCGGCTGGAATAACCTCTTCCCCCTCCCAAACTCCATCTTATACCACTCCAAAACCGAACCTGAGACCTAGGTCACTAATGTGGCCCTAGTTAGAACTTCGTTATCAGCAGTTATACGTCCACTGCTGGACATAATCCTCGCCCAAAGATCTCCACATATAGGAGTTCGTTTGGGGGAATAGGGCCATTTCCCACCACGCTGGCCCCATGTGGGTTGGTAACCAGAGCCTCGTTTGTTGATTAGCTGCAGCGCCTTTCAACCCGGACACAATATTATTTGATTAAGGCGTTAATGTCTCGTAGCTCTAGCATTTTTTTTATCTACAGCGCCCTTCAATACAGACAGTTATTGGAGCTGCAATGGCAACTACCTAGATGATCTCCGGGAACAGAGACCTACCACCAGTACTTACTCGAAGACATGGGTCATCAGTTTGTCGGTGGTCTCCGCACCGGACAGAGGTCTTCCATCCGCGATGGCATCCGCTTCCTCGCTCTGGAATTAGAAATTTCATCATCATCATCAGTCGACAGATGTCCACTGCTGGACATAAGCCTCCCCCAATCATTTATATCGTCATGTGGTATATGATAATGTGGTGGTAAAGAACAGTGATTTAGTAATAGGTTATTCGCTGTCCTCTTTAACACACTAATGTGGTGAAGCTGGTGATGATGCTGTTCCACTCCTAAGCCGTTCTCCTGAAGAAGAAGGGGCTGAACCTGGTTCATATAATGATAATGATGCTGTTCCACTCGTAAGCTGTTCTCCTGAAGAAGAAGCAGCTGAACCTGATTCACATAATGATAATGATGCTGTTCCAATCGTAAGCTGTTCTCCTGAAGAAGAAGGGGCTGAACCTGATTCACATAATGATAATGATGCTGTTCCACTCGTAAACTGTTCTCCTGAAGAAGAAGGGGCTGAACCTGATTCACATAATGATAATGATGCTGTTCCACTCGTAAGCTGTTCTCCTGAAGAAGAAGGGGCTGAACCTGGTTCATATAATGATAATGATGCTGTTCCACTCGTAAGCTGTTCTCCTGAAGAAGAAGGGGCTGAACCTGATTCACATAATGATAATGATGCTGTTCCACTCGTAAGCTGTTCTCCTGAAGAAGAAGGGGCTGAACCTGGTTCATATAATGATAATGATGCTGTTCCACTCGTAAGCTGTTCTCCTGAAGAAGAAGCAGCTGAACCTGATTCACATAATGATAATGATGCTGTTCCAATCGTAAGCTGTTCTCCTGAAGAAGAAGGGGCTGAACCTGATTCACATAATGATAATGATGCTGTTCCACTCGTAAGCTGTTCTCCTGAAGAAGAAGGGGCTGAACCTGGTTCATATAATGATAATGATGCTGTTCCACTCGTAAGCTGTTCTCCTGAAGAAGAAGGGGCTGAACCTGATTCACATAATGATAATGATGCTGTTCCACTCGTAAGCTGTTCTCCTGAAGAAGAAGGGGCTGAACCTGGTTCATATAATGATGATGATGCTATCCCATTCGTAAGCTGTTCTCCTGAAGAAGAAGCGGCTGAACCTGATTCATATAATGATGATGATGCTGTTCCACTCGTAAGCTGTTCTCCTGAAGAAGGGGCTGAACCTGATTCATATAATGATAATGATGCTATCCCACTCGTAAGTTGTTCTCCTGAAGAAGAAGGGGCTGAACCTGATTCATATAATGATGATGATGCTATCCCACTCGTAAGTTGTTCTCCTGAAGAAGAAGGGGCTGAACCTGATTCATATAATGATGATGATGATGCTGTTCCACTCGTAAGCTGTTCTTCTGAAGAAGAAGGGGCTGAACCTGATTCATATAATGATAATGATGCTATCCCACTCGTAAGTTGTTCTCCTGAAGAAGAAGGGGCTGAACCTGATTCATATAATGATGATGATGCTATCCCACTCGTAAGTTGTTCTCCTGAAGAAGAAGGGGCTGAACCTGATTCATATAATGATGATGATGCTATCCCACTCGTAAGTTGTTCTCCTGAAGAAGAAGGGGCTGAACCTGATTCATATAATGATAATGATGCTATCCCACTCGTAAGCTATTCTCCTGAAGAAGAAGGGGCTGAACCTGATTCATATAATGATGATGATGATGCTGTTCCACTCGTAAGCTGTTCTTCTGAAGAAGAAGGGGCTGAACCTGATTCATATAATGATAATGATGCTATCCCACTCGTAAGCTATTCTCCTGAAGAAGAAGGGGCTGAACCTGATTCATATAATGATGATGATGATGCTGTTCCACTCGTAAGCTGTTCTTCTGAAGAAGAAGGGGCTGAACCTGATTCATATAATGATGATGATGATGCTGTTCCACTCGTAAGCTGTTCTTCTGAAGAAGAAGGGGCTGAACCTGATTCATATAATGATAATGATGCTATCCCACTCGTAAGCTATTCTCCTGAAGAAGAAGGGGCTGAACCTGATTCATATAATGATGATGATGATGCTGTTCCACTCGTAAGCTGTTCTTCTGAAGAAGAAGGGGCTGAACCTGATTCATATAATGATAATGATGCTATCCCACTCGTAAGCTATTCTCCTGAAGAAGGGGCTGAACCTGATTCATATAATGATGGTAACAATGACCATCCGAAAAATCTAGACATTGTTACCAGTAATTACGTCAGTACCCACCGGAACGGTACAGTCGGCAACAATTCGTCATCAATATAAATGTTATTGATGGATGTACAGTCAGCGACTGACCTCGCAGGTGTCCTTTCCAGTTAGGACGATGTTCTCGAAGCTTCCCTCTATGGTGACCATGTTCACCAGCACGCGGGAGTGCAGCGCCAGGCCAGCTCGCTGGGTGAACGGGAACAGCAGCGTCAACCTTGGGCAAGGAAAGAGGAATTTAGAAGTCTAACTTGATTTTGCATCTCCATTGCTGACAGTGTAGTAGCAGGAGACTGATTGCCCAGCAGTGGACTTCTATCAGCTGATGGTAACGATGATGACAATGTTTACAACGGTGATACTACTTATGACGATGACGATGATAATGTCGATAATGATGACGATGATGTTAGAATAAATCTAAATATAAGGTTGGCAAATATCTCCCTTCCGCCTTTTTGTCTTTTGAATTTCGCGGCTATGTACAAAGCGCTACAGAGCTCGTATCTGGCAATACTATACATAATTTGAAAGGTCTTGACATAACCTACAAAACGACGCTATGCATAATTAGTTTGGATATTGCGTTCAACAGTTATAGACGTGTAAACATGGAGTTCACTAACGCCGAAAACGCGCTATTTTAAAGTTTTCCTTCGTTAAAGACAAATCCGCTAGAGAAACGTTCCGTGAGATTAATGGTGTTTTGGGGGATGGTACTCTATCACTTCGAACCGCGGAGGAATGGTTTCGACGATTCAGAGCCGGTGAAAACGACACCTTGGATAAGCCAGCCGGCGGAAGACCTGTGACGACAAATACCGATCAAATCATGGACTACATCGAGTTAGACCGGCATGTGGCATCTCGTAACATCGCCCAGGAGATGGGAGTTAGTCACCAAACCATTTTAAACCATCTGCAGAAGGCTGGATACAAAAAAAGCTTGATGTTTGGGTGCCGCATGATTTGACGCAAAAAAACCTGGACCGAATCAACGCCTGCGATATGCTGCTGAAACGGAACGAACTCGACCCATTCTTGAAGCGGATGGTGACTGGCGACGAAAAATGGATCACATACGACAATATCAAGCGAAAACGGTCGTGGTCGAAGGCCGGTGAATCGTCCCAAACAGTGGCCAAGCCGGGATTGACGGCCAGGAAGGTTTTGCTGTGTGTTTGGTGGGATTGGAAGGGAATCATCCACTATGAGCTGCTCCCATATGGCCAGACGCTTAATTCTACCATCTACTGCGAACAACTGGACCGCTTGAAGCAGGCGATCGACCAGAAGCGTCAATCCTCTAGCTCTATGTCCAGCTGTGGACGTGCATCAAGTGGCAAGGACGATGGTGATGATGATGTTCATTGTGATAATGATGATGATGTTGATAATGGCGATGTTAAAGATGATGATGATAATTTTTTTTTATATTTGTTATTTACTTTTCAAATTCAGTTGAAAGTTTCATATCAAGTTGTGGACTTCCAAGAGCTCAAGGTGATGATGATGATGAAATAAATTTGAATCTCATCCGATTGGTTTTCATATATTCAAGAGTGCCGTGTGTCCAACTGTGGACGACCATCGTCTAATGATGTTGATGAAGTACTTTTAAATATCTTCTGATCAGTTTAGAAATGCTCGAGGAAGCCCTATGTACAGCTGCAGGATTCTATCAAATGACGACGATGACAATGATGATGGTGATGATGATAATGATAAAAATGCTAATACAAAATGTGGAGACGAAGCTTAGCTAACTTCTTAGATTGTTGGCGATGTTAATGCTTATATAGACTTACTCAATCTTCTTCTCCGAAAACGGGTAGGAGACGTTGAACTTCATGGGGAGAAGGGCCACGATCGACTGCTGGATCCTGGTCGTGTGCTCTGACAGGAGGATAGGTCCGTCTGTACAGAGTGACGTCACAGCTGTACCTTGGTACCTATAAAGTACAGAGAAGAACTAAGCTCCATGAACAAACATGGAGAGGCATATTTATATACACAGAACTCCCAGTTCCGTTGTCGCCATTTGTTATAAAGTTTGGTTGATGGTAAGGTATTTCCTATGTCCAACAGTGGGCGTTATCTAGCTGATAATTATCATCACCATCACCAAGAGAAACACTGAAAATTAAAAGTATATTAACAATGATATAACTACGTCATTTGTAGGTCGTTTTCCCAAGTCAGCCGCTGAGGATCAGGATGTGCGGTCAGGTTGCCCCTCACTGATGAGAAGCCAACAATGGTTCTTTGCAGACGCACTGGTGTACCTGTCACATTTTAAATCAAGTCAATGAAGACAATCTAAATCTTCATAAAGAAATAAAGAGAGATGAAGAAGGAAAAAGGAACAGAGACGAAGATAAGAATAATGCTACTCTGATCCAATATGTCCGCCAAAGTAATCAAAGCGTAGAAACTCAATGGAAAAGAGATGGTCAAGCTTAGCAGCATCACCAACAGTGTATCCGAAGCTGATCTGGATGATGATACTAAATATCATAGTGACAATATTAATGACAAAGGAAGAAAGAAATCTCTACTTTACTGACTTCAAGTCAGTTAACAATGGAGACAAGTCTAAGAATGAGATTGAGATAGATGATTCATCTCTCTCATCTCTTAAATTTAATGATATATGCGATGAAAACTCTTGTTGACTTAAACAGAGTCTAGATGAAAAGCTATCAGGAGCGCTAGATGTCTCTGAAAAGAAATCCATGTCTACTGTTCATGAGCTTCCGGTAAAGGAAAACGTGATGAAACCGACAGATTCCAAGAACTTCATATACCTTTTAGGTGTGATCATCACTCGGTAAATCAGCGTGATGGGTGATTGGTCTCTCTTCTACTCTCTTTTTTTGATCGATAATCGCGAGCTTCGGTAGCGTCATCATCACCATACAAAATTTAACCAATGATATGGAGTACTTACCTAACTCGCTGGCTATGTTCCAGTCCATCTGGAATGGATAATAGACCAGCTGCTGGTTGATGTGGCTTCCGAATTTCAGGAAATCGTCGATCAGCTTGAATACTGGAATAGACAGATGCGTTAGGAATTTTTGTGTCTAGCTTTAGATCAGGTATTGGAGCCTCTTTTAACTCTGTCTCCCCATCTAAGTGAGAGAAGGCACTATAAGCAGCGTCAGCAATAGAGGAAGCTACACAATCAGGTAGAAGATCACATGGTAGATGTATTGACAAGTAAAGATCATCATCATCATCATCATTCGGGGTTTAAGATGTCCCGGACGACAAGTCACGAGACTCACGCCAAACACGAAAGCTGGTGCGGCCTGCTAATCAACAACCGAGACTCTGGCTCCCATCGATCAGAATTGGGCTAGCGTGGTGGGAAATGACCTACACCCCCCCATCCCATTCGAACCCCCACAAATGACAGTCGCGGAAAGCAGCTGGATGCGGACATCGCATGATCGATTAATGTGGAAATCTTTAAAAGACGCTTATGTCCAGCATTGGATATTTATCATCTGATGAACAATCATTATTGTTTCATCATCTATCGTTGGATAAGGCTTCTTGAAAGGATTTTCAGCGAGACAGGTCTGGTGTTGTCCAATGATTTCCTTGCGATCTTCACTAGATCGCCGGACCATAAAAATTTGGAAAAATGGGAGTAATAGTTACTTATGATGCTCCGTTCAAACCCACCGCTAGATCAGGTATTAAGTATTGGACCTGGATTGAGGAACCTCTGTGATCTAATTATTCTAAATTATATATACATACATTCTTCGTAGTTCTGCGAGAGATCTGATTGGTCGATGTGAACTGCGTAGACCGTCTTATCACCGATCTTTATCACAACGTCTATGTGGAGCTGGAATGAGAATTGTTTATAAGTAACATTATTGATATAGACCTCATCAAAATTCTATGATAGTTCACCTATAACACTTTCCGTTTCTTCTAGTTTAAGTTTATCATCATCATCATCATCAAAATCAGTCGGTGGTGATTCACTATCTTATTTATTGTTAGTCTTATCACCAAACAATAATGTGTGAATATCATTATGTTTACTTTGAAGGGCGTTATTCGGTGCCCTCTTCAAACTGAAGTTTGGCGATCACATTGAGATGGATTGTTGCTAATGGAATTACTGCGGTAACCAAAATTAATGTCAAGTATTTCAAAACGACAAGTTCAAATGATGCAGTGTCCATTATCCTAATACCATCAGATGAAATTCTCTCTTTCTTGCCGCTTACCGGTTCAGGTGTCCTAAGCTTCCAAGCGGCAAGTTTCTCCAGCATGCCGGTGAGCACGCCCTCGCTCATGTTCCTCGACTGCAGCAGCCTCTTCAGCATCAGCCACGACAGTCCCTCACCGACGAAGTAAATCTACATACAAGAAAGTGGATGTAGTCTATAAATGGAGAAGAGAGATGGAAATAGTGGAGTTGAGAGGTTTAAGTAGAATTGTCGGATAAGAGATGAGGTGTGAGAGTATAGATCCAATCCAATGATAATAGGAAGAAGAAGAGGTATCTTTTATGATCAATAACGGAAAGGAACTTCTTCTTCTCTTCTTGATATAACACCAACTCACCGAAGGTTGATACGGCCGTCTGCCGCCGGTGGAGAGCTTAATTCCCCCCATCACCGGCATCGGTCCGTACGGCTCGCCGACGCTGAAGAACTGGACGGAGGCGGTGTCCTCATCATCGCCGACCGTGAACACGAGGTTATTGGTCGCCCAGTAAGTGGATCCAGGGTTGGTGACTTGGCTGCTGATGAACGGGACGTACGTTGACCTGGAAATTTATTTATATAAGTATTGGAGAGGTGGAGCGTGGTTTCTCTGGGGAATGATGGCGCACGCAGCAATACCAGCACATTGGTAATGAGCAGAGCAGTTCAAAGTACAGAGCAAGTAAGTACAACAATATTACGAAGATCTGCAGAGATCCTGTTGATAGATATCGTGGTATATTTCTTTACGGAGTACTGTCTCCTTTCTTGGTATTACGAAGATTCAGAGATATCCAGTTGATGGATACAGTGGTATACTTCGTGTTAGGCTACTGTATAGATTCTTGGCATTACTAAGATCCAAAGAGATCCAGTTGATAGATACAGATGTGTACTCCGTAACGACTCACACCCAAGTCAATGTACACAAAAATGTACGAACTATTATTTGCGTCACGGCAAACGATAGCGCGATCTATTGCTTGTGGCGGCGCGGTCTGTTCAGCTGTATGAAGACTTCTCGTTACAGTATCAATTTATTCGAATACTGGCTGTTGCTCGCTTTGGTGGCCGCATATGATTTCCCATAGCAACCGTTACCATAGCAACTGTGTAAATATATCTAAATATAGAGTTGTCAAATATCTCCCTTCCGCCTTTTTGTCTTTTGAATTTCGCGGCTATGTACAAAGCGCTACAGAGCTCGTATCTGGCAATACTATACATAATTTGAAAGGTCTTGACATAACCTACAAAACGACGCTATGCATAATTAGTTTGGATATTGCGTTCAACAGTTATAGACGTGTAAACATGGAGTTCACTAACGCCGAAAACGCGCTATTTTAAAGTTTTTCTTCGTTAAAGGCAAATCCGCTAGAGAAACGTTCCGTGAGATTAATGGTGTTTTGGGGGATGGTACTCTATCACTTCGAACCGCGGAGGAATGGTTTCGACGACTCAGAGCCGGTGAAAACGACACCATGGATAAGTCTGCCGGCGGAAGACCTGTGACGACAAATACCGATCAAATCATGGACTACATCGAGTTAGACCGGCATGTGGCATCTCGTGACATCGCCCAGGAGATGGGAGTTAGTCACCAAACCATTTTAAACCATCTGCAGAAGGCTGGATACAAAAAAAAGCTTGATGTTTGGGTGCCGCATGATTTGACGCAAAAAAACCTTCTGGACCGAATCAACGCCTGCGATATGCTGCTGAAACGGAACGAACTCGACCCATTCTTGAAGCGGATGGTGATTGGCGACGAAAAATGGATCACATACGACAATATCAAGCGAAAACGGTCGTGGTCGAGCGGTCAAGCCGGGATTGACGGCCAGGAAGGTTTTGCTGTGTGTTTGGTGGGATTGGAAGGGAATCATCCACTATGAGCTGCTCCCATATGGCCAGACGCTTAATTCTACCATCTACTGCAAACAACTGGACCGCTTGAAGCAGGCGATCGACCAGAAGCGTCCAGAATTGGCCAACAGGAAGGGTGTAGTGTTCCACCAGGACAACGCCAGACCACACACTTCGTTGATGACTCGTCAGAAGCTACGGGAGCTCGGATGGGAGGTTTTATCGCATCCACCATATAGCCCGGACATAGCGCCAAGTGATTACCACCTGTTCCTGTCCATGGTGAACGCCCTTGGTGGTGTAAAGTTGAACTCAAAAGAGGCTTGTGAAAAGTGGCTGTCCGAGTTCTTCGCAAATAAGGAGGGGGGCTTCTACGAGGGAGGTATTATGAAGTTGCCGTCTAGATGGAAACAGGTTATCGAACAAAACGGCGCATATTTGAACTAAATCCGATCACTGTAACACTTTTTATAAAGCATTGAATAAAGAGCAAAAAAGCGGAAGGGAGATATTTGACAACCTTGTATATTAAAATTTTAATTAGAAATGAAATTATGAAGGAACTATGAAATTTTAAAAATAAATATCCTATAACCATCTACAGATTATTGCGCGTCTAATACTCACGTTCACTAGTTTTCAAGTGATCGGTGAACAAACAGAACTCATTATCATTTTAGATACATATATAGATTCCATATTAAATGAAGATCAGGTTTCGAGACCTGTTATTCGCTACCAAGTACGCAAACCAATGGTCCGAGCGTAGTTCTTCTTATGCCATTTACATGATTATTATTTAACTGGAAGATTATTTAATTATTTTAAACATTTATATACTTTTTATTATATTTATAGGTGGATGATCAGAGCCTCGTCTGTTCTTCATCAGGGTGCAGCGCGAGCTGGTGAGATTGACTTGGGCTCTGTATGAGTTTGGCGAAACACCCTATTACTTTAACACATGGATAGAGTTGAATATTTAAGTATACTGCGCCGGTTTGGAGGATGCTGTAGTTGATGTAATTACTGGTGTAACGAGGATGACCATATAGTTCAAAGCGATGAGCGCAATGTGGTGCTGTGAATACTTCACTTACCATCAGATGAAGGCGCTCGTCTCATTTCTATACCTGGTATTTAAAATACTCGTTGAAGTGCCTGTATGTACTTACGCAGCCTTGTAGCCGTGGAAGAACTTATTCCTCTCCAATGTCTTGACGGTGGAGTACCAGAACCTCTTCAGCTGGTCGCTGCTGCAGTCCTTGATGTAGTTGTGAATGAAGAGGAAATCGCTCGCGCTGAGGTCGGAGCTGAGCAGCGCGTGGAGAGCCGCCACCCTGAGCTGGATGTGCTCCTTCTCGTTCGTCAGGAGCGGCAGTGTTGTCTCTAGAACCTGGAGGAACGTTCACCAGTTTGCACCAGGATACGGCAGATTCCAGTTCGAGTTCCAGTCAGAGTCGAAGACCAGAACCGTCAGGACTTTGATTAGGAAGAAAATCTGGAAACTTTACAAGTTCTTCCTCATGATCCTGTGCATAAAAACGGATCAGATCTTCGGAAACCTGATGGTACAGATGACTCACCATATACCCTTTGGCGGTCTCTGGCCCGCAAGCCATAGAAGCCCAGAGCCTCTCGTGACGGTTTCTGGTGACATCGGCGTGAATGGTCCTGATGTAAGAGTCCGCCGTGTAGCCCAGCGTGCACAGACCTTGCAGCCACACCATGCGGTCCAAGTACTGAGGGCAATCTGCGGTAAGAATTTGCGTTAGACAAGATCACCAGCTCCTGGTGCAGCCTGATGATCAACAAATGAAGCTCTAGCTCCCACCAACCCGAATTGGACTAGTGTGGTGGGAATTTGCCCAAATCCTCCCCATATGATCACTAGTGTCCAGCGGTACCAGAGGCCATGCTGACTGTATCTGGAGATCTTTGGGGGGGGGGAAGCTATGGGGTGGACGTCTATCAGCTGATGATGAACCAGGTACCTACCGCTGTACATCCTGAAGTATTTGACAACGATATTGTCGAAGTAATCGTGCTTCACCAGAGACGCGTCCATGGTCTTCGAAGCGAGGGTCGCGAACGAGAGTATGCCGGCGTGCCTGATGGAAGGCGGGAAGTCCAGACCCAACCTGTTGAACACCTCCAACTCTTCGAGTAAGTTCTGGCTGTAGTCAGCTACGTTGTAAGGCAGCTTCCTTAGCAGCGAGAGGAGAGAGGTATCCTCGATTTTATCCTGGAATTATTACTGCTTTTGAGGAATCCAAAGGAAATGTAGTTTCCTTTGATCAGGTATCACGTTGCTTGGTCTATGGCAAGTAATATTATTTGAAGATCATCAGATCAGCGAATACCATACGTACGTATTCAAATTTGATATAAAGATATGGTAACACCAATTGGTGATGATCTCATCCTTGGGAAGGCCAAGTTTTTGTGAGGTTCTGCTGCAGCTGATGATGTGAACACCGACTATTTTATTTATTCATATTCTGGATCGATCGATTTGGAGATCTTTGAGGGAAGCTCCAGCAGTGGACGTCTATCAGTTGATAATGATGATGATGATGAAGATGATGATGATTCTTCTAAAACGTTCTCTTACCTTCTGCTCTATAACAAGATACTTGATGAATCTGGCGCAAGCGTCGCTCCTGGCGTGCGGCAGGACTTCAAGGAAGATGTTCCTAGCGGTTTCGCGGTCGTAGCTCGTGCCGAGGACCAGCTCGTCGAACACCATTTTGAATGAGTCGTAGCTCAGCCGCGACATGGTGCTAGTAACAATAGAACGAATTAAAAGAACATGGACACAGGTACATCTTTTAATACCAAAAGATTCTAGAATCACTCTAGAAGAAGAATGATTAGAACTGGAAGAAGATGAAGATTCGTCAAATTTTAAAAAGCTCGATTTCGATTTTTCACAGTACAAGGTCGACATTTCCCGATCAGTTTTGGAACTATTGTCTACTATCAGCGTTGATTTTACTAATGGTATAGTTACCTAGGAGAACCTAGGTAGAAATAAGTTCGCTAGAGATTAAAAAAATATTTCATCCAAAAAAAAAAAATTTAAAATCTTGTAACCACTCTACTTCTTTCTTATTCCATATTCGAATAGGGAACTTACTTCAGCAGATCGACGAAGTCCATCGTGTGTATGAGACCCTCATTCTTCACAATGTTGTCAGCATCGATTCCTTTCTTCGCTATTTTAAGGAGTATCTGCAACAGGATTTCCGGAATGAGTGTTGCTCTTGAAACTAGTCTTAAACTTAGTCCAACAAAAGGTAACCACTAATACTGTAGTCACTATTAATCCTGATCTTACTAATAATTCAGATCTAATTAATAACTCAGATCTTACTAATAATCCATAGTTTACTAATAATCCAGATTTTACAAATAATCCAGATTTCACTAATAATCCAGATCTATCTAATAATTCAGATCTATTTAATGACTCAGATCTTACTAATAATCCAGAGTTTACTAATAATCCAGATTTTACAAATAATCCAGATTTCACTAATAATCCAGATCTATCTAATAATTCAGATCTATTTAATGACTCAGATCTTACTAATAATCCAGAGTTTACTAATAATCCAGATTTTACAAATAATCCAGATTTCACTAATAATCCAGATCTATCTAATAATTCAGATCTATTTAATGACTCAGATCTTACTAATAATCCAGAGTTTACTAATAATCCAGATTTTACAAATAATCCAGATTTCACTAATAATCCAGATCTATCTAATAATTCAGATCTATTTAATAACTCAGATCTTACTAATAATCCAGAGTTTACTAATAATCTAGATCATATTAATAATCCAGATCCTACTAATAATCCAGATCGTACAAATAATCCAGATTTCACTAATAATCCAGATCTATCTAATAATTCAGATCATACTAATAATCCAGATCATACTAATAATCCAGATCGTACAAATAATCCAGATTTCACTAATAATCCAGATCTATCTAATAATTCACATCATACTAATAATCCAGATTATGCTAATAATCCAGATTTTACTAATAATCCAGATCTAACTAATAATCCAGATTTTACTAATAATCCAGATCTATCTAATAATTCAGATCATACTAATAATCCAGATCATACTAATAATCCAGATCGTACAAATAATCCAGATTTCACTAATAATCCAGATCTATCTAATAATTCAGATCATACTAATAATCCAGATCATACTAATAATCCAGATCGTACAAATAATCCAGATTTCACTAATAATCCAGATCTATCTAATAATTCACATCATACTAATAATCCAGATTATGCTAATAATCCAGATTTTACTAATAATCCAGATCTAACTAATAATCCAGATTTTACTAATAATCCAGATCTTACTAATGATCCAGATCTAACTAATAATCCAGATCTAACTAATAATCCAGATCTAACTAATAATCCAGATCTTACTAATGATCCAGCTATAACTAGTAATCTCACTGGTGCACTTAATTCGTACGTAATTGCAAATCCAGTCCGTACCTCGTATGTTTGGTTCTTGAGATCCCTCTGAGTGACAGTCTTGATGAAGTTGGATGGATTCCTATAATCACCAGCGTCGTAATGTATGTTCCTTCTAGAAAGATCTAGCTTCTCTACTCCCGTCACCGGAGTGTCCGTGTCGTAGTACAATGAGAGCCTGGATAGGAGTTAGAAGTTTGGATGATAAATTGTCTTCTACAATAGTATAGACATTAACAGGGTGAAATGTAGTGAGTGCATCATCATCTCCATCGTTATCATCATCATCATCACCATCATCATCATCATCATCATCATCAACAGCCAATTGGATATCCTCTACCAGACACTTGTTGACCCTACTCTGCATCCAGCGGTTTCCCGCTATGATCTGATTTTTTTTTAACAGAACTGGTATACATATGAAGTGGATCTGATGGTGAATGGGATTTTTCCACTGGATCACCTGCTTAGCAGAAGCAGGCGCTGCCACCATCTGATCACCATCAGGTGGATTACCTCCTGCCGTCCAGGAGTTACCATGGAGGAACTTACTCAGATGCCACGTAGAGTATGTGGTCGTGTATCTTGTACTCGAAGCTCCCCTTCATGTCCATGCCGGTCAGGCCGTACTTCTCGTGCAGCTCGTACACCCTCTCCGAAGTGGTCACCATCTCCGGCTGAGAAGAGAAGAGAAGAGAAGGATAGAAGATTCTTTCTTAAAGCTGTTTTATATTGTATTTATTTTATTCGGCTCAACCATCATTCGCTTGAAACGGTCTCTAATCGATATCATAATCGATTCAACCAAAGTAAGAGCGGAAATATATTTTTATTGGGCGACAGAGATCCGACTGATTACTGTGATCCGGTTTGAAGGGCGCTGTATCTATGTTGCCGTGTGTGTGTACAGTGGCAGATCTCTGTTGCCGGAAATCGTCTATGCAAGTACCAACACAGGTCCTATTGTAGCCGACATACAGCAGTGTGCAAACATTAGTGTTCCGGTTTGAAGGGTGCTGTAGCTATTGAAATTACTGGGGTAACTAGACAACAATATACGTCACAAACCGACGAGCATATTAACGCAGTATCAAACTAACCAGCGCCACGCTATCATGCGCAGGCGTATCACTCACCATCAGGTGAACGGGAGAATGACCTCACGTGAACCCTTAAAGGACTTACAACGTTACGCTCCACGTAGTCCTGGGTCCAGGGCACCGAGCTCCAGCTGTGCTCGGTTTGAGGCGATGATATCTTCATGCTGCAGTACTTCTTTATCCTGTCCCCCACCACCGTGTACACCATCAAGCAGTTCTCATGCAGGCACGGCTGTGAAGTTCAGTTATTCGTTAATACCTACATTAGTGGAGTACAGGTTCTGATGGTGAAGAGTACGGCAACAAATGTTCCCGATGCTGGGATTCCAACCATTCTATGACAAGAGGACAGCTTGGATACATAAATCCCAGCGCCGATTGGCGGATATATGTCCATGATTTTTGGACCAGGTCGGTTTCCTTCTGACGCTTCCCGTTTCCCTGAAGCTGCTGATCATAATCCGGTCTCCATCTCTTCTCGACAGAGATGTTGTATCGACTTAGAATTCGTACCTCGTAATTTCCGTACGTCCCGGCCTCCTTCTTCATTTGGAAGTTGACTGACAGCGCCCTCTTCATGTTGGTCGCCCACACCGGTTCCTCTTCCACATTGATCGAACTGATCAATCCACTCGGCTAAAAGAAGAAGCAGAAGAAGAAGAAGAATGCGAACCGTATCAACATAATCCATTTGGTCTGTTCAAGAATCCCTTGCAGGGAAACGTCTAGATCTGCCGACCATTATTTCCAGATTGTTTGCTACAGTTGTCACTCCAGCAGTTGGATGTGCTGGAGGAACAGCTTCATCAAGTCCTCAATCTAGTACTTTACTTAATGCTAAGTAAAATTCTAGACCGGAACTTCATTCTACTTTACCTGATAATCGACTTCCCATGTCTTCTTCAGATACGTCGCCGCCTCCTCGGATTGGTAGGAGGTCTGAAATGTTGACCATATCATGAGCCATGGTGATAAATTTGTACTGCAGTTTACCTTTTGGCGAATAATAAGACAGCACTTGACCTTAACATCACGTAATATTAAGTGACTATAAGGTCAAAGAGTGATCAAGTGTTGTACCAAAATATCCCAGTCAAATATCTTGATAGAATCCAACGGTAGTTTAATGAGGGATGTTTGAATGAATAAGGGTGTGTGAAAAAAAAAATGAAGAACGGAATGGAGAAAGAAAGAGAAAGAAAGTATGAAACCAATAAGAATGAAAAAATTAGAAATAAAAGCCCTGGCCCTAAAATGTGAGAGAGGGAGGAAGAAAACTCAGGGTGTGGTAATCTATGCTCCCGAATCTAGATTATCCAAACTCCATCAGAATTCAATTCCGAAACCTAACCATAGACTACCACAAAGTTGGATCGGAGGCGGTTGAGGTCCAAAATATCCACTCACCTTCAGATCCTCCAACTTGAACCTGACCTTCGTGTAGTTGTCGTACACTGTCACCAGCAGCCGACCCTCGAGCGTCCAGAAGGAGTTGCCCTCCCTCGGCGCCAGGATACCCGACGACGAGTTCGTCTTCACGACGAAGCTGTACTGCCGGTTCGGTTTCGGGAACAGAACTTGGAGACCGTTCGGCGATCCGGCCACCACCACCAGCCCTAGAGCATCCAATGAACTAGATTCTAGTGCTGAACTAGATAGCAACCATATAGAAGAGACTTACCGATGGCATACAGCAGAAGTTTTAGGGCCATGGTGTGATCTGAAAGAGAAGAAAGTAAACAGAGAGTGAGTAGTGAAGAGCTGGTGGAAGGTGAAGTAGGTCGTCCAGAATATTGGAGCTTTGATATCCTCTAAGGTGATGTAATAATTGATACGTCTGGAGACGATGATGAAAATCAAAACGGTGATGAAGTAGAAACAGAGAGGGGAGAAGATGATGCAAAACTTTTGGATGGAGATAGATTTAATCCAAAATAGCGTATCTTGGAGGCTCTGGAAAAGGAAGACGAAGCCTAAATAAGTGGGAATGGAGGGGAGGGGTTCGTTTACTCACCACCACATCGATTCGGTGGTATTGAACTGTTGTCGCCAGTGTACCGAGAGCGCGCGCGTTATCGCCGACGGTCAACGTTTGAATAGTACAGTTATGACTACATGTGCGCACGCGCAGAGCGTTGTAACTCCGGCGATATATATTTATTATCTGTATAAATAAATTAAATTGCAGTCTGTAAAAAAAAAAAAATTCAACGTTTCACTCAATTGTTTTAAATGTCATCAATTAACGCTAGACTGACTCGTTACTATAGTAATTCCATTAATCACAACGCCTTTCAAACCGGACAAAGATATTTTCGTTCTACTGCTTGACAGTTTCTATAGCAGTAAAAGGCGCTGTGGTGATATATACTGTGATGGATGCGACCAACGTGGGACCGATCGACGTGGAGATATTTGGGGGTCTATGTCCAGCAGTGGACATCAATCGGCTGATGATGATCATCTACAGAGACCTACCAAGAGGTAAGTTTAGTTCAAAAAAAAAATATGATGGACACAAAAAATTTTTAACTACCTACCAAAGTAACATTT
Source organism: Troides oblongomaculatus (assembly GCA_029032895.1). Taxonomy (NCBI): domain Eukaryota; kingdom Metazoa; phylum Arthropoda; class Insecta; order Lepidoptera; family Papilionidae; genus Troides; species Troides oblongomaculatus. Next base: position 60,841 of record JARDWC010000456.1, read on the forward strand.
GACTGTTGTAAGTTGTATCACTTTTATCTTGGTGTAATAAAAATAAATGTTAAGAAATATTATATTCGAGTTGCAACGTTGTTCCTCTCTACCGTCCTTATCGGGCCGGGGTGATATCTCATGCGGCCTCTGACCCCTCGAATTAAAGATTCATTAATACCTGACCAGCGGACGTGGAGCCCCGGCTAGTGGAACAATGGCTCCGTTATCGGCCGCACCGGCCCGCGCGGGGGGAGGGCGGCGGGGTCACCGCCGGCTGGGCGACACCACCTCACTTAGTAAAGTCTGCATTCAAAAGGTATTTTAATGTAAATGAGTTATGAGAAATTTTCGCGACATACAATTTTTTTTTTTTTTTTTATAACTCACTCATCGCAGCGGCAAATACTGTGCAAGTATTACCGTTCCGGTTCGAAGGGCGTTGGACCTAATAAAATTTGAGATCATTTCATCATTAATATTCAAAGCTATTGTCTAAATATCCTATCACTACGTCGCGGATATTACGAAGTGGGCGTCCCAGTCCCAACAGTGGGAACGTATACAATTTGACTGGACTAACATTTCCGAGATAATTTGGTGAAAATAGAATACCACATCCAATTATATCACCACGTCGCCGGTATCATTACGAGGTGGGCTGTTGAAAGCGTCCCAATCCCAACAGTGGGAATATATACAATTTTACTGGACTAACATTTCCGAGATAATTTGGTGGAAATAGAATACCACATCAATTTCTATACATTTTTTTTTAATTCGATACTACTTATCGATTGTTACTTATCACTACGCAGTATGTTAAGTGATGATAAAAAAAAACCCGTATCACGATAGGGCCTGCATGAGTAATGTTTACAACCAGTAATTTACTGTCGCTCATACGATACTAGCCTGTTACCTGACTGCGTTCGTTACAAGCGAAACATTCTCAAGTCGCAGTGGGTGCCCACTGTTGGGACTTAGGTCCCTTCTAATATATATCTCCTTGAAGGTTTATTAATAACCGCTACAATAAATTTATTTGTGATTATCACCAAATATATGATTGGTCAGTTTGTATGGCATATGAGTTGTGTCAGTAGGGATCGTATGACAAATGTTTGATTGAATGTTGGATCAAACATTTGTCATATTGTCTATTAGCAAGAGCTCTGTCGCTGCAGACCGTCTAGGTAGGTACCGCCGCAGCGCCTGTCGCAGCCGGCAGGCGGTACTGTGCGGACATTACTGTGATCCGGTTTGAAGGGCGCTGTAGCTATCATTGCTGATAGGTCTCTGTCGCTGCAGACCGTCTAGGTAGGGACCGCCGCAGCGCCTGTCGCAGCCGGCAGGCGGTACTGTGCGGACATTACTGTGATCCGGTTTGAAGGGCGCTGTAGCTATCATTGCTGATAGGTCTCTGTCGCTGCAGACTGTCTAGGTAGGGACCGCCGCAGCGCCTGTCGCAGCCGGCAGGCGGTACTGTGCGGACATTACTGTGATCCGGTTTGAAGGGCGCTGTAGCTATCATTGCTGATAGGTCTCTGTCGCTGCAGACTGTCTAGGTAGGGACCGCCGCAGCGCCTGTCGCAGCCGGCAGGCGGTACTGTGCGGACATTACTGTGATCCGGTTTGAAGGGCGCTGTAGCTATCATTGCTGATAGGTCTCTGTCGCTACAGACCGTCTAGGTAGGTACCGCCGCAGCGCCTGTCGCAGCCGGCAGACAGTACTGTGATCCGGTTTGAAGGGCGTTATAGGTACTACTGCTGGTAGGTCTCTGTCGCTGCAGACCGTCTAGGTAGGTACCGCCGCAGCGCCTGTCGCAGCCGGCAGACGGTACTGTGCGGACATTACTGTGATCCGGTTTGAAGGGCGCTGTAGCCATCACTGCTGGTAGGTCTCTGTCGCTGCAGACCGTCTAGGTAGGTACCATCGCAGCGCCTGTCGCAGCCGACAGGCAGTACTGTGCGGACATTACTGTGATCCGGTTTGAAGGGCGCTGTAGCCATCACTGCTGGTAGGTCTCTGTTGCTACAGACCGTCTAGGTAGGTAGCATCGCAGCGCCTGATGCAACCGACAGACAGTACTGCGCGATTATTACTGTGATCCGGTTTGAAGGGCGCTGCAGCTGATGTAATTACTGGGGTAACGAGACTCAACATGTTATGTCTCAGACGACGAGCGCAATACGGTGCTGTGTATAACATCCCAACTCGCGCCATGTTGTGAGCGGGCGTATCACTTACCATCAGGTATAAAAAAATGTATCTATTCATACAGACATACAAACATATATATATATATATATATACCAGTATCGGTTAGTATATAACAGAGTATCGCAGCTGGCGCGTCACTGATGAAGTGGATACGGCGTACGATGCTGGACTTCCGCTGGAGGAACTCCTGGATCCTGATACTCCTGCTCGGTACCTGCGTATCAGGTATTCGTATTCAATTATGTATCTTCACCCATCGATCGAAGGGAATCAGTATGGACCGCCCACGTCGTTTCTGACTGTACAGCGCCGGCGACAAGTGCTGCCGCTGCTTCACTGTTGTTGAAGATGAGGTGATGAGCCTTTTGTGAGGGGGTGTGGAGTTTCCATACGGGACCCAAGCCAACATCATCAACAAGTGAACCACTTACCGCCAACCGGAACTGGGCCAAAGTGGGGAATGGCCCATTTACCCCCCCATATGTATCACAACGGACATGCCTCTACTGCCCGGAGGTACTAGAGGTCATGGATATTTGTGGGATTTGTGTCCAGCTTTGGGCGTGTATCAGCTGATGATGATGGCCAGTGGTATTAAAAGGAGGGAGGAGTTTGGAACTAGTGCAATAGCTCCTCTTTCACCCTGAGGAGTTACCAGTTTTTTTTTTTTTTTAATTTATTGAAGCGACGAAGATCACCTGATGTTAGGATGGTATACACTGGACCATATCGCGCTCATCGCCTGCATCACGCCGAGTCTCGTTACTCCAGTAATTCAACTAGCTACAGCGCCTTTCAAACCGGATCACAGTAATGTCCGCACAGTACTGCCCGTCGGCTGCGACAGGCACTGCGGCGGTACCTACCTAGACGGTCTGCAGCGACAGAGACACTGCCAGCAGTGACAGCTTCAGCGTCCTTCAAACCGGATCACAGTAATGTTCGGCTTTCATCCTAGACGTATAGTCTAATAAATAATTCGCTGCTGGTAGGTCTATTGCCGGAGACCGTCTGGGTACAACCGCAGCGACAAACAGTATTACCGTGATCCGGCTTGAAGGGCGCTGTGACTAGTGTAATTACTCTAATAACGAGAATCGACATATTGTATCTCAGGCGATGAAATCAACGCGGTGCAGTGTACACCAATCTATGTTACGAGCGGGCGTACCACTTAACATCGGGTGAACGTCGCGCTGCTGTTATCATGGCTTCTAGGACTTTTTTGGACAAATTTACTAAGACACACGAATATTTATCTTATGATACATCTCTTTCCAGCAGTGTTCAGCGCTGAACGAAGCTCGAGACAGAAACGGTGAGATATATCATCATCCTCATCACCCTCATCCTCATCATCATCATGCTCATTCTCATCACAAATATCATTCTCATTCTCATTCTCATCACCATCATCATCGTGCTCATCGCCATCATCCTCATCACAATCACCATCATCCTCACCATTATCATCCTCATCACCATCATCATGCTCATTCTCACCATTATCCTCATCACCATCATCATAGTGCTCATCACCATCACCCTCATGATCATCACCATCATCATGCTCATTCTCACCATTATCCTCATCACCATCATCATAGTGCTCATCACCATCACCCTCATGATGATCATCATCATCATCATCATCATCATCAGCAGCAGCAGCAGCAGCAGATAGACGTCCACTGCTGAACATGGACCTCCTCTAAAGATCCCCACATCGATGCGGGCCATTTCCCACTATACTGCCCCACTGTGGGCTCGCGGGAGCCAGATCCTCGTCTGATGATCACCAGGCAGCACCACGAGCTGGTGAGCTTGGCCTGATGGTATAATGTACGGCATATAGTAACGTGGCGGCATCTATGATAATTTACACTACACCACATTAAGCCTTCAAACCGGACTACGGTGAAGTAGACGCTAGTTAGAATGTTTACACTACACGCCATTGCAATTGCCGGTAACAAGTGTGAAGTCCATTTACTCTAGTATTTTGACTAGCTACAGCGCCCTTCAAACCGGACTACAGTGAAGTGAAATCCAGTTGGGATGTTCACACTACACATACACTTACCGCTAAAACATTATATGTCCAATTATTGAAGTAGACGCGAGTTAGAATGTTTACACTGCACCACGTAGAATTGATTGAAAAAAAAAAAAAAAGAACAAGTCTCGTTACCGCAGTAATTTCACCTGCTGTTCTGGGGACGGTGGTGTCTACCAAGACGGTCTCCCGCGACAGAGCCCTACCCCTGGTGATAGCCACAGCACCTTTCAAACCGGATCACAGTAATGTTCGCACAGTACTTTCGGCTGCAATGAGCGCTGCGGTGGTACCTACCTAGACGGTCTGCAGCAATAGAGACCTATCATTAATAATAGGTGAAAGTCCTTCAAACCGGATCACAGTACTGTCTGTCGGCTGCAACAGGCGCTGCGGTGGTACCGACCTAGCCGGTCTGCAGCAACAGAGATCTATCAGTAAAATTAGCTGAAGGTCCTTCAAACCGGATCACAGTACTGTCTGCCGGCCTGCCATCACATTCTTATCGGCACTATAATTTCAGATGCATAGTCGTGCAAAAACAGTCCGGCACCCACGGCGATAGCACCGAGGGTGGTGATGGTGACGACGATGATGAACGATCAACGGGCCCGAGAGACTCCAAACCTGATCGGGGCCGTGTGGTGGAACCTTATGCGAGCAAGCGGCGTGATGTTGAGGTAATTATTATTCTACCCACACGTTCCGTCCTAACAAACAGACGGCGCCATCTTTAAAATATGCATAATTTTTTTTTAATTTCATCATCATCATTATTATCATCATCATTATTTTCGTCAATAACCATAATGAAGATAATGATGTGAAAACAGTGGCAGTGATATCATAGTCATATATTTGTTCTTCATTATCATAATCAATAACGATATCATTATTATCATCATCATTATTATTTTCGTCAATAACCATAATGAAGATAATGATGTGAAAACAGTGGCAGTGATATCATAGTCATATATTTGTTCTTCATTATCATAATCAATAACGATATCATTATTATCATCATCATTATTATTTTCGTCAATAACCATAATGAAGATAATGATGTGAAAACAGTGGAAGTGATATCATAGTCATATATTTGTTCTTCATTATCATAATCAATAACGATATCATTATTATCATCATCATTATTATTTTCGTCAATAACCATAATGAAGATAATGATGTGAAAACAGTGGCAGTGATATCATAGTCATATATTTGTTTTCATTATCATTATCATAATCAATATCGATATCATTATTATCATCATCATTATTATTTTCGTCAATAACCATAATGAAGATAATGATGTGAAAACAGTGGCAGTGATATCATAGTCATATATTTGTTTTCATTATCATTATCATAATCAATATCGATATCATTATTATCAACATCATTATTATTTCAATGACAAGAAAACAGTGGAGTTAACATAGCCACATAAATTATCATTATCGTTATCATAATCATTGATATTACTTATCTTTGTGGGATTATTATGTCCAGCAGTGGACGTCTATCAGTTGATGATGATTTATTTTAATGATCAATAACGATAATTAAAATAATGATAAGGAAAAAAAATGATGTTATAGTCAACATCATCATATTAATTATCGTTATCTTAGTTATCACAAATATCATCATTATCACTTCGGTCCACTCTCACCCACAGCTGGGCATCATAACCTATAGATTCTATCGAGAGCAGTCCAGTATTAGTCCAATAGTTCCTTGGTACCAGGTAGCCGCGCCATCTGCCGAGAGGACTATGAATAATGTAGACATCCAGGTTCATATCGAAACACTTGTAGTTGGCGTATAGAGAATATATTATGTATGATTTGTATAGTCATACTATTCGGAACGCTTGAGAAAATACTTACTAATATCGATAGATGGCGCTGATATCAATAATATTTAATATTTTTAAAATCACGTGTACTCGACCACATATTTGATGGACACGAAGACACCGCAACGCCTATTGCAGCTGACAGACAGTACTGTGCAGACATTACTGTGATTCGGTTTGAAGGGCGCTGCAGTTGTCAATGGTGGTGTGTCTCTGTTGCTACAGACCGTATAGATAGGTACCACCGCAGTGATGATCGCGACTAGTAACATCGACCTACCATCAGTAATTGCTGCAGCGCCCTTCAAACCGGATCACAGTAATTTACACACAGTACTGTCTGTCCGCTGCAATAGGCGCGGTGTCTTCGTCTACATCAAATATATCCTCGTGTAGAGGTGATTTTAAAAATAATAAATATTATTGATATCAGCGCCATCTATCGAGCTAGACGGTCTGAAGCAACAGAGACACTCGCTAGTAGTGACTCAACGTCAGACGTATCACTTAATATCAGATGATCGTCCCACTCGTTGTATCGCTCCATTAAATGAAAAAAAAAAAAAACTGTAGTACACCAGCGCTTCATCACACTTCTCATCAAATTTGGGATTCATCCAACATTACTATAAGTGGGAAGCATTTGCCCAGCAGTGGGCATAATCATATACACGAAATAATATTCTCTCAGGGTATACCAGCGAATCCTCTGAAGTATCAGCTGACACCGACGCGACACGGCGGCGAGTGGAGACGATACAGGAAACGATACTACAGGATATGACGAGGACCTACACGCTGGTGATCGGGTTTCAAGGATCCCCACACTTTTAGCGAAGAATACTTCAAAGGAGGATGATGGAATTCATCCATTAATTTAAAAAAATAAAAGATTTTTTTTTTTATTAAATTATTCATAAACTATCAGCTGATTTAATCCCACTGCTGGGACTCGGAGAGTTCTAGAAGAACGTCAATGCTATTTATACAACACCACGATATAGCGCACGTTGGCGGAGAACACATATGTCAAGTCTCGTTACCGCAGTAATTTTACTAGCTACAGCGCCCTTCAAACCGGACGGCAGTAATGTTTGTACACATGTTAGGATGACATACACTACGCTCGCCGCTTTGCGACATGAGTCATAGTCTCGTTACCGCAGTAATATCATAGTGCAAACATTACTGTGATCCGGTTTGAAGGACCAATGGCTTTCACTGCTGTTTGGTCCGTTGTCGGAACGGTCTCGGTAAATATCATCGCACTGCCTCTCACAGCGGACGTATATCACTGTGTGAAGATTTCAATGTTCCGGTTTGAAGGACGCTGTAGCTATTATAACTACTAAGAGTCTACTCAATTGCAGTATGTATCGTTCAAAAGCCATGTTATCGGCGTATCACTTACTCCTCGTCTTGAAGTTTAACTAAAAAAAAAAAAAAAAAAAAAAAAAAAAAAAAAAAAAAAAAACTTCCTTGAAGTAATTTATCCTTTTAATATCAGTAAAGGATTGCAGGCAGTAAGTAGTAAAAAGTTTACTGTTTATAACCTCGAAAGTTTACTACAACGTGATCAACACTCTTTGTATATAGGAAGGGGATTAATAATTCCTTATCCTGTTTATGAGGCCCTGCTCGATGCGGGCCCGCGCAACCTCCTCCGACACGGATCAAAGAGGTTTTATTCAAAATCAGCCGACGATCGCTCGCAACACCTAAAAAAAAGTGACACTCGAATACAAAAAAATATTTACATTACCTCTTTCTACAACTACCCTCATTTCTCTACGGAGTAGAAAACAGTTTTTTTTTTTTGATGCACTAGCGAGTCTCACTAATCGATACAACGATACCTAGTTCTAACCGATCGACAAACATTACCAACATTGGACCAAACGTTTGTCGCACACGACTCGTATCATTAACATATATATACAACACACACATCTAACGTCAAACTCGACCAACACGATCAAACATTTGTCAAACGTAATTAACTCGTACACAATAAAAACAATACATTGACATAGTCCAACGTTTGACCAAACATTGTACTCTAACGAACAAACCAATCTATTTAATGAATTCATTAGAAAAACTCATCCAACATTTGTTCAAACGTTTGTCACACTCGACTCAATTAACAAACAAATATACGGAACAAAAACATATATCAAATTTTGACCAAATGTTTGTCGAATACCGTTCACAAACAGCATCAATAATACACGTTTAAAATCAAACATATAACATGTCCAATGTTTGATCAAATGTTCGCCGAACACAAATCACAAAATTATTAAATTAAGTTGTACATATGAGACATCAAACATGCAACTTGTCCAATGTTTGACGAACATTTTTCACAGAATTAACAGTTTAAAAGACAAATTAAAATGTCTAATGTTTGTCAATTGTTTGACAAATGTTTGTTGACCAAACATTTGTCAAACAATGTTCAAATTATTAACGAATATAATTTGTACACATTAATATTTAATCATCACACTTGTTCAACGTTTGATCAAACGTTTGACGGACATTATTCACATAAACACACTCGTACGCAATACAAATGAAACATCAAACTCGCCCAATGTTTGATCAAACCATTGCCGTAATTCATTAAGCGAGACATCTAATCAGCACGCGTGCAGAACTCATCCAACATTGGATCAAACGTTTGTCACGCGCCGCGCTGTTAACAGATTAATAATAGCAACACTAGATCTAACCTCCATTAACACACAAACACTTTCCGCCTTTGCTCGCACTTTAAAAAAAAAAACAATCACAAATCGCACAGATAATAAATTTACACGAAAAACACTACAAACCTGACTATCAATTGCATTCTCTTATACTTCAGTTTGCAGCACAGGGTTCCGTACAACGACTCGCGGGACCCGGGCCAACCTCACCAGCTCCTGATGAACCCTGGTGATGAAACGAGGCTCTGGCTCCCACCGGCCCGCGTTGGGTCAGCGTGGTGGTAAATGGCCCAAACCCCTTACGAAAGTGGTGGGAAGCCGCTGTGATAGTGAGAGCCTTTATCCAGCAGTGGACATCCACCGGCTGGTGACCCGCCGCCGGTACTTCCTACTACCGCTGCGTGTGTTCGTGTATCGATGCTAACCGACTTACCGCACTAAATGTTTACAACTGTACGAGAGGAGCGCGCCGGTTGTGCATGAAAGTCCTTTTTTTTTTTTTTTAATTAAGTCTAACATCAAAACTGAACGAAACGGAACGCACATCTGCTCCGCCGCGCGACGGGCGCGAAAATGGCGCGAAAATTTGACAGCTGTCACAAATTGTAAACGTCAAAGTTTAATTCGAAAATCGGTGAGCACACGCTTTGTACAATTATTAATTACATGCTATTTCGTTATAACGATTTCTTTTTTTTTTTTTTTTTTTAATTAAAATATATTTTTATCAAAACGCGCAGTCGATCAGTGTCGCTTGTTATCGCAGCCTTTGTGTTGACGTCCGCGATGTAAAAAAAAAACAGTCACAAATATGGCGCCAACAAGTGTCACAGTGCCACAGATTAAAACAGTTCTGCAGGCGGTGCGCAAGATGGCGGCGGTGATGTCTGCTACGCGACAATCTGCACGTGCTTCCTCTGCTCCCTTGGCTCTTTCAGGATGTACGACGTGGTCCGCCTGAGGGCACCCGCTGAATCTGCAATGTCCATTTTATTACGGCACTCGGTGGTCTGTGTATGAATTAGTCGACTAATGCGGTGTACTAACTGTAGTGCGCGGAGCGGTGCAGCGGCGGATGGTGGTGGGAGTGGTGGGGGTGGGCACGGGCGGCGGGCGAGGCGGGCGCGGACGAGGGCCCGCGCCGCGCCTTGCGCTACGACCACCGCAGCTCCTTCAGCTCGACCGTGCTGGACGCGTCCGCCATCTTGTGTAACGGAATCAAGTATCAAGAATACTAAAGCGTTTACATTTTATTCTATGACGACACGTTCACCTGATGGTAATCGGCATGCTCATAATCACGTAGCGCTAGTTAGGATGACGTATACTGCGCCATACGACACTCGTCGCGCTAAGACTGACGATGTTGTCTCGTTACCTCATTAATTACTCTAGCTATACCACCCTTCAAACCGGATCACAGTAATGTTCGCACAGTGCTGTCTGCCGGCTGCGACAGGCGCTGCGGCGGTACCTACTTAGACGGTCTGCAGCAAGAGACCTGCCACCAGTGATAGCTTCAGCGCCCTTCAAACCGGATCACAGTAATGTCCGCACAGTACTGTCTGTCGGCTGCGACAGGCGCTGCGGCGGTACCTACTTAGACGGTCTGCAGCAAGAGACCTGCCACCAGTGATAGCTTCAGCGCCCTTCAAACCGGATCACAGTAATGTCCGCACAGTACTGTCTGTCGGCTGCGAGGCGCTGCTGCGGTACCTACTTAGACGGTCTGCAGCAAGAGACCTGCCACCAGTGATAGCTTCAGCGCCCTTCAAACCGGATCACAGTAATGTCCGCACAGTACTGTCTGTCGGCTGCGAGGCGCTGCTGCGGTACCTACTTAGACGGTCTGCAGCAAGAGACCTGCCACCAGTGATAGCTTCAGCGCCCTTCAAACCGGATCACAGTAATGTCCGCACAGTACTGTCTGTCGGCTGCGAGGCGCTGCTGCGGTACCTACTTAGACGGTCTGCAGCAAGAGACCTGCCACCAGTGATAGCTTCAGCGCCCTTCAAACCGGATCACAGTAATGTCCGCACAGTACTGTCTGTCGGCTGCGAGGCGCTGCTGCGGTACCTACTTAGACGGTCTGCAGCAAGAGACCTGCCACCAGTGATAGCTTCAGCGCCCTTCAAACCGGATCACAGTAATGTTCGCACAGTGCTGTCTGCCGGCTGCGACAGGCGCTGCGGCGGTACCTACTTAGACGGTCTGCAGCAAGAGACCTGCCACCAGTGATAGCTTCAGCGCCCTTCAAACCGGATCACAGTAATGTCCGCACAGTACTGTCTGTCGGCTGCGAGGCGCTGCTGCGGTACCTACTTAGACGGTCTGCAGCAAGAGACCTGCCACCAGTGATAGCTTCAGCGCCCTTCAAACCGGATCACAGTAATGTCCGCACAGTACTGTCTGTCGGCTGCGAGGCGCTGCTGCGGTACCTACTTAGACGGTCTGCAGCAAGAGACCTGCCACCAGTGATAGCTTCAGCGCCCTTCAAACCGGATCACAGTAATGTCCGCACAGTACTGTCTGTCGGCTGCGAGGCGCTGCTGCGGTACCTACTTAGACGGTCTGCAGCAAGAGACCTGCCACCAGTGATAGCTTCAGCGCCCTTCAAACCGGATCACAGTAATGTCCGCACAGTACTGTCTGTCGGCTGCGAGGCGCTGCTGCGGTACCTACTTAGACGGTCTGCAGCAAGAGACCTGCCACCAGTGATAGCTTCAGCGCCCTTCAAACCGGATCACAGTAATGTCCGCACAGTACTGTCTGTCGGCTGCGAGGCGCTGCTGCGGTACCTACTTAGACGGTCTGCAGCAAGAGACCTGCCACCAGTGATAGCTTCAGCGCCCTTCAAACCGGATCACAGTAATGTCCGCACAGTACTGTCTGTCGGCTGCGAGGCGCTGCTGCGGTACCTACTTAGACGGTCTGCAGCAAGAGACCTGCCACCAGTGATAGCTTCAGCGCCCTTCAAACCGGATCACAGTAATGTCCGCACAGTACTGTCTGTCGGCTGCGAGGCGCTGCTGCGGTACCTACTTAGACGGTCTGCAGCAAAAGACCTGCCACCAGTGATAGCTTCAGCGCCCTTCAAACCGGATCACAGTAATGTCCGCACAGTGCTGTCTGTCGGCTGTGGCAGGCGCTGCGGCGGTACCTACCTAGATGGTCTGTAGCAACAGCGACACTAACCACCAGTAATAGCTGAAGGCCCTTCAAACCGGATCACAGCACTGTCTGCCGGCTGCGGCAGGCGCTGCGGCGGCACCTACCTAGACGGTCTGCAGCAACAGCGACACTAACCACCAGTAATAGCTGAAGGCCCTTCAAACCAGATCACAGCACTGTCTGCCGGCTGCGGCAGGCGCTGCGGCGGCACCTACCTAGACGGTCTGCAGCAACAGCGACACTAACCACCAGTAATAGCTGAAGGCCCTTCAAACCGGATCACAGCACTGTCTGCCGGCTGCGGCAGGCGCTGCGGCGGCACCTACCTAGACGGTCTGCAGCAACAGCGACACTAACCACCAGTAATAGCTGAAGGCCCTTCAAACCGGATCACAGCACTGTCTGCCGGCTGCGGCAGGCGCTGCGGCGGCACCTACCTAGACGGTCTGCAGCAACAGCGACACTAACCACCAGTAATAGCTGAAGGCCCTTCAAACCAGATCACAGCACTGTCTGCCGGCTGCGGCAGGCGCTGCGGCGGCACCTACCTAGACGGTCTGCAGCAACAGCGACACTAACCACCAGTAATAGCTGAAGGCCCTTCAAACCGGATCACAGCACTGTCTGCCGGCTGCGGCAGGCGCTGCGGCGGCACCTACCTAGACGGTCTGCAGCAACAGCGACACTAACCACCAGTAATAGCTGAAGGCCCTTCAAACCGGATCACAGCACTGTCTGCCGGCTGCGGCAGGCGCTGCGGCGGCACCTACCTAGACGGTCTGCAGCAACAGCGACACTAACCACCAGTAATAGCTGAAGGCCCTTCAAACCAGATCACAGCACTGTCTGCCGGCTGCGGCAGGCGCTGCGGCGGCACCTCCAGACGGCCTGCAGCCGTTGCTCAGCTCTCAGAGTGCGCGACAGAGGAATTGGTAGGAACCGTTAGCGTGTGTCACCTCGTATCTGGACGGCGCGGGCGGCACGTGCGTGGCCGGCGAGCACCTGGAGCAGCCCTGGCGCAGCACCGTCCTCGACGAGCCGCCCCTCATCGCCGTCCTCAATTCCTGCAATCGTCCAAACACGAAGCTACAGTTCACCAGCTGGTTGACCAGCCCTCGTCCAGGATAACCTGGTGCTCGTATCACCCTGACCTGGCCCATCTCGCTGCACAGCGACTGCCTGCCGTGGGAGGCGTTCTTCTTCGTATTCCAGCAGAACTCCAGTATCGCCACCACGATCGCCAGCGCCAGCCCGCACAGCAGCGTCACGAAGACACCGCCTACAGAAAAAAAAAGAAGTGCACTAAGAAGAACAGATTCAGAACATCTCTTCAATTCCTCTTCATGAGTCTACGATAGGAGAGGAACGACCAGTGGAGAGTCCGGAAGAAGAACAAAGGACTGATGATCTGGTGAGAATGTCGGAAACCCATTGGATGCGAGCAGCGTGGAACCGATCGATGTGGAGTTCTTTGGGTGAGGCCTATGTCCAGCAGTGGACGTCTGTCGGCTGATGATGATGATGATGATAAGAGTCCAGAAGAAGAACAATGGACCGATGATCTGGTCAGAATCTCGGAAACCCATTGGATGCGAGCAGCGTGGAACCGATCGATGTGGAGTTCTTTGGGTGAGGCCTATGTCCAGCAGTGGACGTCTGTCGGCTGATGATGATGATGATGATAAGAGTCCAGAAGAAGAACAATGGACCGATGATCTGGTCAGAATCTCGGAAACCCATTGGATGCGAGCAGCGTGGAACCGATCGATGTGGAGTTCTTTGGGTGAGGCCTATGTCCAGCAGTGGACGTCTGTCGGCTGATGATGATGATGATGATAAGAGTCCAGAAGAAGAACAATGGACCGATGATCTGGTCAGAATCTCGGAAACCCATTGGATGCGAGCAGCGTGGAACCGATCGATGTGGAGTTCTTTGGGTGAGGCCTATGTCCAGCAGTGGACGTCTGTCGGCTGATGATGATGATGATGATAAGAGTCCAGAAGAAGAACAATGGACCGATGGTCTGGACAGAATCTCGGAAACCCATTGGATGCGAGCAGCGCGGAATCGATCGATGTGGAGTTCTTTGGGTGAGACCTTTGTCCAGCAGTGGATGACTATTGGCTGATGATGATGATGATGATGATGATAAGAGTCCAGAAGAAGAACAATGGACCGATGATCTGGTCAGAATCTCGGAAACCCATTGGATGCGAGCAGCGTGGAACCGATCGATGTGGAGTTCTTTGGGTGAGGCCTATGTCCAGCAGTGGACGTCTGTCGGCTGATGATGATGATGATGATAAGAGTCCAGAAGAAGAACAATGGACCGATGGTCTGGACAGAATCTCGGAAACCCATTGGATGCGAGCAGCGCGGAATCGATCGATGTGGAGTTCTTTGGGTGAGACCTTTGTCCAGCAGTGGATGTCTATTGGCTGATGATGATGATGATGATGATAAGAGTCCAGAAGAAGAACAATGGACCGATGATCTGGTCAGAATCTCGGAAACCCATTGGATGCGAGCAGCGTGGAACCGATCGATGTGGAGTTCTTTGGGTGAGGCCTATGTCCAGCAGTGGACGTCTGTCGGCTGATGATGATGATGATGATAAGAGTCCAGAAGAAGAACAATGGACCGATGATCTGGTCAGAATCTCGGAAACCCATTGGATGCGAGCAGCGTGGAACCGATCGATGTGGAGTTCTTTGGGTGAGGCCTATGTCCAGCAGTGGACGTCTGTCGGCTGATGATGATGATGATGATAAGAGTCCAGAAGAAGAACAATGGACCGATGGTCTGGACAGAATCTCGGAAACCCATTGGATGCGAGCAGCGCGGAATCGATCGATGTGGAGTTCTTTGGGTGAGACCTTTGTCCAGCAGTGGATGTCTATTGGCTGATGATGATGATGATGATGATAAGAGTCCAGAAGAAGAACAATGGACCGATGATCTGGTCAGAATCTCGGAAACCCATTGGATGCGAGCAGCGTGGAACCGATCGATGTGGAGTTCTTTGGGTGAGGCCTATGTCCAGCAGTGGACGTCTGTCGGCTGATGATGATGATGATGATAAGAGTCCAGAAGAAGAACAATGGACCGATGATCTGGTCAGAATCTCGGAAACCCATTGGATGCGAGCAGCGTGGAACCGATCGATGTGGAGTTCTTTGGGTGAGGCCTATGTCCAGCAGTGGACGTCTGTCGGCTGATGATGATGATGATGATAAGAGTCCAGAAGAAGAACAATGGACCGATGGTCTGGACAGAATCTCGGAAACCCATTGGATGCGAGCAGCGCGGAATCGATCGATGTGGAGTTCTTTGGGTGAGACCTTTGTCCAGCAGTGGATGACTATTGGCTGATGATGATGATGATGATGATAAGAGTCCAGAAGAAGAACAATGGACCGATGATCTGGTCAGAATCTCGGAAACCCATTGGATGCGAGCAGCGTGGAACCGATCGATGTGGAGTTCTTTGGGTGAGGCCTATGTCCAGCAGTGGACGTCTGTCGGCTGATGATGATGATGATGATAAGAGTCCAGAAGAAGAACAATGGACCGATGGTCTGGACAGAATCTCGGAAACCCATTGGATGCGAGCAGCGCGGAATCGATCGATGTGGAGTTCTTTGGGTGAGACCTTTGTCCAGCAGTGGATGTCTATTGGCTGATGATGATGATGATGATGATAAGAGTCCAGAAGAAGAACAATGGACCGATGATCTGGTCAGAATCTCGGAAACCCATTGGATGCGAGCAGCGTGGAACCGATCGATGTGGAGTTCTTTGGGTGAGGCCTATGTCCAGCAGTGGACGTCTGTCGGCTGATGATGATGATGATGATAAGAGTCCAGAAGAAGAACAATGGACCGATGGTCTGGACAGAATCTCGGAAACCCATTGGATGCGAGCAGCGCGGAATCGATCGATGTGGAGTTCTTTGGGTGAGACCTTTGTCCAGCAGTGGATGACTATTGGCTGATGATGATGATGATGATAAAGAGTCCAGAAGAAGAACAAGGGACTCATGATCTGGTGAGAATCTCGGAAACATGTGAGTAGCGCCGGACCGATCGATGTGGAGATCTTTGGGGGAGGCCTATGTCCAGCGGTGGACGTATATCAGCTGATGATGATGATGATGATGATGATGATGATGATGAAGAGTCCAAAATAGCAAAGAGTGCTCTCTTAAGACACTCTTTCTCTTTTCAACAACAATACTATCAGGGATAGGAAGGTGTACCACCGCAGCTCCTATTTCTGCCTCCAAACAGCAGTGTACAAACTCTACTAAATTACGGTTTGAAGGGCGCTGTAGCTAAGCCAAAAAGAGTAAGGGCATTTAACATGTTATCTCACAAGTTACCTCAACAAACTTACCATCAGGTGAACATCCGGCTCGTCTAATCGCTTCGTGGTTTATAAACTTACTGCTGGTAGCTCTCAGCCGGATAGAGGTAGGTCAGCTCCTATTGCAGTGTGCAAATACCATTCTGCTCCGGTTTGAAAGGCGCTGCAGCCGGTGTAATTACTGTGGTAAACATACCTAGCAAGCACATTGTAGTATACCAATTAGCGCGGGAGTATCTCTTACCATCTGGTGAACCTCCTCTCGTCGCTTTATAGAATATAAAAAACAATTAAAGCGGTAGCTAGATAAACAGACATTTCATTTTTTTTTTTTTTGTGTATATACTAAGGTAGTAGCGATAAATCGAGAGCGCTGCGCACGTCCGTCTCGTACAAGCGGCAAGGAGCAAGTGACTGTAAACTATCTCCGTCCTACTCTAACAGCAAGCGGCTACTAACCAATGTTCTGCACACCGAGCGGGTTCGCCTTGCTGTCCTTGCCGTCGCGGTTGCACACGTCGCCGGTGTTCTTCCACCACTTGTCGTACAGGATCTGGATGACGCCCTTCTCCTGAAGGTCGAGGATCGCGAGCGATATCCGGTCCCGCCACGGGCTGCCCTTCCACGTCGCTATGCCGTAGCCCTGCGTCGTTTAACTCGATCAATAGAAACTTTCACTGGGAGCACAGTCACGGCGGCTATTGCAGCAGACAGACAGTCCTGTGATCCGGTTTGAAGGGCGCTATAACTAGTGAATTTACTGGAGTATCGAGACTCAATATATTGGCTCAGCACTTAGAATCAGGTGAACATCCCGCTCCTCACTTTGTATCATCATCACCAAATCAATGGTCTCTCACCAGACACCAATACTTCTTATTCTTCCTCTCATTGATTCAACTTCACGGTAGAATCTTTACACTGCATTGAAAAAGTATACAATGGTCTACCTTCCTAAAATTTACGAAGTATCAACATCATCATCATCATCATCATCAGCCTATAGATGTCAACTGCTGGACTTAAACCTCCCACAAAGATCTCCACATCCGTCCCGCCTTGATCGCATCCAGGCTTCCGAGTTTCTTACCACTTCGTTGGTCCACCTCGTGGGAAACCTTCCACCAGGTCTACCGTCACGCGGCTGCCACTCCAAGATCTACACAACGAATTGGCTACTTCCTCTTCCTTTATTAGAAGAAGCGACGAGACCAGCGAGTTCAGTGAAGCTACTTAAGAAGAGAAGCACAGCCTCATATTATGCTCTTGAGACACCTGGAGTCTCGAATCACACTACTGTTAGTCACCAGAACTGGAACAGCTGTAGTACCTACCTAGACGGTCTTCAGATATCTCACCTTGGAGTCCAAGAGTCCGCCGATCTGGGTAAGGTTGCAGTCCCTCTGCACCCTATGATCCAGCATCGTGGACTCCATGAGGAAAGCGTAGTTTCCCGCTAGAACCCTCCTCACGCCCTCCTCGTAAGAAGAGACGAGCGCTGGCGGTGACACAGTGGACATGTGCTGCCACATCTTCTGGTAGATGTCTATGTTTGAATCCTAGAAATGACATGCAGCCGTTACTCCTGAGTCTATTAGAAGCTGATGATCATCATCATCTCAACTGATGTGGAATGCTGGACAGAGGTCTCCTGTGAGGTAACTAAGAGTACGTTAAATTTCTAGGATATTTTCAATACCAATATTGCAGTGTCTGTTTCGAGACTATACTGTCTGTCATTGCAAAGCCGGCTGTATCACTTGCGCAGCGCAGGCATTGCAAAGTCGGCTGAATCACTTGCGCAGCGCTGTCATTGCAAAGCCGGCTGTATCACTTGCGCAGCGCAGGCATTGCAAAGCCGGCTGTATCACTTGCGCAGCGCTGTCATTGCAAAGCCGGCTGTATCACTTGCGCAGCGCAGGCATTGCAAAGTCGGCTGAATCACTTGCGCAGCGCTGTCATTGCAAAGCCGGCTGTATCACTTGCGCTACGCAGCCATTGCAAAGCCGGCTGTATTACTTGCGCAGCGCAACCATTGCAAAGCCGGCTGCATCATTTGCGCAGCGCTGTCATTGCAAAGTCGGCTGTATCACTTGCGCAGCGCTGTCATTGCAAAGTCGGCTGTATCATTTGCGCAGCGCTGTCATTGCAAAGTCGGCTGTATCACTTGCGCTACGCAGCCATTGCAAATCCGGCTGTATTACTTGCGCAGCGCAACCATTGCAAAGCCGGCTGCATCACTTGCGCTACGCAGCCATTGCAAAGCCGGCTGTATTACTTGCGCAGCGCAACCATTGCAAAGCCGGCTGCATCATTTGCGCAGCGCTGTCATTGCAAAGTCGGCTGTATCACTTGCGCAGCGCTGTCATTGCAAAGCCGGCTGTATCATTTGCGCAGCGCAACCATTGCAAAGCCGGCTGCGTCACTTGCGCTACGCAGCCATTGCAAAGCCGGCTGTATTACTTGCGCAGCGCAACCATTGCAAAGCCGGCTGCGTCACTTGCGCTACGCAACCATTGCAAAGCCGGCTGCATCATTTGCGCAGCGCTGTCATTGCAAAGTCGGCTGTATCACTTGCGCAGCGCTGTCATTGCAAAGTCGGCTGCATCACTTGCGCTACGCAGCCATTGCAAATCCGGCTGATTCGGATCGCTGGTACCAGTACTAGTGATGCTTGGTGAACATCTGAAGAACCATAGACTCATCTAGTCGTCCATGAGTGCCTTACTCTATTACTCGTCTTACCCGGAAGAAGGTCATGGTGGAGCCGCCATTGAGCGTGCCGTACTGGACGTGGTTCTGCGCGGCCAGGTCGGCGGCGCTCTGTATGGGCAGGACCGTCCTCTCCACAGTGAGGAAGGCCGCAAGGTTGGCGGTGTACGATGAGAGGATGATCAACGTGAAGAACCACCAGATACCTCCAACTATACGGGTGGAGGTCGCCTGGGGAAAATAGATAAAATAATTATCTGGTTCTTAGGACTTTGAAGATCTTCCATCTTCTGCAGGCGATCATGTAAGCTCACCATAGGATTGAGGCCGGAGCCTTGCCTCAGGAACGTTCCAGTAATGAACCAGAAGGAGTTGCAGACGCTGAACTGGTTGGTCAACTGCTTGGTCTCATGCCCGCAGACGTGTGTGCTGGAAGACCTGGAAGATCGGAACATTTATGTGAACAGCGAACAGCCAGAACAGCTGAGCCAATTTAGACATTTCCAAACCAGCCCTCCCAACTTAAGAGTACAACCAGCACTAGTCCAGCTCCTTGTCAAGAAGCTGGAGTCCCAGACGTGGGAATAACAAGTGGGTTGCTGTGATACGACTTCTTGCTACTTACCACTCGTATGGAGAAAATCTGGCCATTACGAAGAGTGTGAAGGACACCAGGATGTAGGCAGCCAACACGTAGAGCCAAATCTCGATCGCCAGCGGGTTGAGGAAGCTGAACAGCCTCGTGGGCTGGGAGGTTGGGACCTGGAAATTATGGATGGCAATCCCACTGCTGTATTGGAACTAACACAATGCTGATGCTGTCCACTGTCTCCACACAATCTGGAGCCACATGATGTTAAGGAGTCATCATCATCAACATCGGCTGATAGACTGCTAAACATAGGAATCCCCCAAAGACCTACGTTTGTGTGGGTTCATATGAGAGGATTTGAGCCGTTCCCCACCACGCGAGCTCAATGTGGGTTAGTGGAAGCCAGACCCTCGTCTCATGATTAGCAGGCTGCACCACGAGCTGGTAAGGTTGGCTTGGATCCTGTGAGTTGTTGTGCGGGAACCCTTACACCCCTACCACCAGGGGACAGGGTCTTTCAAATCCATGTTTCTAACTATTATCACTGTGTTCCAGACGTCAAAAATCTAGGCGGATTTCACCACCAGCTTTACCACCACCACCATTGTTTACCTTAAACAGAATCCCAATGCCGAGGTTCATGAAGGGCTTGGTGAAGTCTATGACTGCTTCCCGCGCGTAGTTTATCGTCATGGAAGCTACAGCTATATCCGCCTTCTGAAACGAGGAACTATGAATTGTATTCCAGCAGTAAAGGCTCTCCACCAGGTGGGCAGAAGATCTGATGAAGGTCACGGGAGACTGCTGGACATAAACAAAGCAGATCCGGTGGCTGATGATGTCTTTGATTAGGCCTTCTGTTCAGCAGTGAAGGTTGTTGTTAATGATGATGATGATGAAAATGGTAGTGATGGGAGGCCAGCCAAGTGGATCGACGATCTGGTGAGAATCGCGAGAAGCAGCTGGATGTGGGCGGCGCAGTATCGATCGATGTGGAGATCTTTGGGGGAGGCCTATGTCCAGCAGTGGACGTCTATCGGCTGATGATGATGATGATGGAGAAGGATTATATGAATTTTATAATTTTAACCTATTCATCATCCTCAATTTTGAATTTAGTTCATATGCCTGCTTCGGCAGGTCAGGACAGGTTATTGATGATACTCAATGCGGAACCAGGACCAGCTCATTGCCACCTTGAGGTTACGTCCAGTAGGGTCCAAAGGCATCTCCTCCGCTGCAGGTCACATGGATCACCAAGAATCAAAAACTACTAAAGAGTAAGGTTTCTTCAGAAAAGTCTGATCGTTCTTTGTAGATCGACCTCATCTCTCTAAAGGGTATACCTCCAAGAGTGTGTCTAAAAACTTCAAAGGCTGGTCATCATCATCATCATCATCACCAGCCGAAAGATGTCCAGTTCTGGACATAGGCTTTCCCCAAAGATCTACACTTCAAACGGTCCGGGTCTACTCGCATACAGCTGCTTCCTGCGATTCTCACCAGATCATCGGCCCATTGTTCTTCTTTCGGACTCTTCATCATCATCATCATCAGCCGAAAGATGTCCAGTTAGGCCAGTCCACATAGGCCTCCCCCAAAGATCTCCACATCGAACAGTCCTGCGTTGCTCGCATCCAGTAGGTTTTCGGGATTCTCACCAGATCGCTGGTCCACCTGGTGGAAGGTCTACCAACAGTCTTCTGATACTCCGTCGCCATTCGAAGACCTTGATGACCCGAGTCCTGTCCATTGCCCATTGAGGCTAGCAAAAGCCTAAGGCTTGTTAGTCTTTACAACTCAGGTCCTCACCCTATCCATCAGCTCCCTGACGATCCCGTTCCACTGGCCGGTGTCCGGGTCCCGCGCGCCGTACATGTTGTCCGGCACCAGGCGCAGGGTGTAGTGGAAACCAGCTCGCGCCGCCACGCGCGCCAGCAGGTCGATGCAGAAACCCTCGAAGCGCGCGTTGCCCTGCAGGTTCCATCCCTCCTTCACCATCACGTACGGCTTCTCCTGGATTTGAAGTAGACCGTTAATCTGTAGATAGGCAGGTGTTCAGGAATCACCCAGGAGTGGTGGTGCTCACCTCGACGGTGACCACAGTGAGGGTGACGTTGGGGGGTGGGTCCCGGCGGTACGCTGCTGGGTCGGTCAGCTCCAGCCCGCTGTCAGGAGACCAGCTACCGGCCAGCACCGCGCCCCCACCCTCGCCGCCGGCGAGACGCATCAGCTGGAGCCTGAACCTGGTCCGGAGCCCGCCGGTGAACTCGATCGGGCCGGTCAGCCCGTGCGCCTTGACCTGTCCATCATCACTCAAGATGTTCACCATCACTTCAGACCTGATAGCAAGTTGACCAGCACGAGCAGATACCTTGTCAATATTGTCTCGGAGCGTCCTCCCGTGTGACCAGGAGGTCTCGCTCTCGCAGGACATATTCGCTGTGTGGACCTCCTTCGTGGAGGAGAGCGCCAGCGCCAGGACCTGAACCGCATCATACAGAAGAGCGGGTTCCGTCTAAAAAAACACATTATTAAGCCACTAGAGATGATATAATCTTGAGGGGGAACCCTTTTTACCCCCAACTCTTCACCACAACCAAGGATATGGAGTGGAATCTTCGTCTGGACTAGTTGTTGGTGTGAGCATCCATCTAAAGGCTCCAATCACCTTGATGTGACCTCCCGTGAGTATGTTGGCACCGATGGGGTGGAACTTCTCCATGACCTGCAGCGCCTCCTTCACCTTGTCCGAGTCGCGGTCCACCAGCCGCCAGCCACTCATGTTCACGCGGTTGTAGTAGAAGTCCTCCAAGTCGAACAGCTCCATGTCCTGAAGGCAGGTGACATACTGATGGAGTGGAACAGCTGATCCAAGATCCAAATCCTAACGTGACCTGATCATCCAATTTATATAACATCACTGCTGGTAGGACGACACCTATTGCAGCCGACAGATAGCATTGCGTATACATTACTGTAATCCGGTTTGAAGGGCGCTGTAACTATTAGTGATGGTTGGTCTCTGTTGCCACAGATCGTCTAAGTAAGTACCACCGCAGCGACTATTGCAGCCTAAAGATAATAGTGTGTATACATTACTAGGATCCGGTTTGAAGGGCGCTGTAACTATTAGTGATGGTTGGTCTCTGTTGCCACAGATCGTCTAAGTAAGTACCACCGCAGCGACTATTGCAGCCTAAAGATAATAGTGTGTATACATTACTAGGATCCGGTTTGAAGGGCGCTGTAACTATTACTGGTGGTAGGTCTCTGTTGCTACAGACCGTCTAGATATATCTATCTGCCACCGAAGAACATCTTGCAGCCGACAGACAACGGTGTTTATACATTACTGTGATCCGGGTTGAAGGGCGCTGTAGCTAGTGAAATTACAAAGGTAATGATAATCAGCGCGACATTGCTATGGACAGGCGTATCACTTACTATCAGGTGGACGTCGTCATCATCTAAAAAAAAAAAAAACTTACAAATGATGTGAAGATGTAGTGATAGTTTTCGTTGTTCATCTGCAACTGGAGTATCTGTAAGAGTTGGGTAGTCTTAGAATTAGTAGGCTGGATCTAGACTAGTGCTCTTTACCACCAGACACTAACATCAGCTGGGATCCCAGTCAAGAGCTATACGTCATCATAATCATCAGCCGATGGACAACCACTGCTGGACATGGGCCTCCTCCAAAGATTCCCACATCGATCGAGTAGGGATTCATGTGGAGGGTAGTTGGGATTTGGACCATTCCCCTCCACACTGGCCCACTGAGGGTAGGTGGGAGTCAGAGCCTCGTCTGATGATTGGCAGGGTCCACTACCAGCGGGTGAGCTTGGCTTGGATCCCTTGCTTGGCTTGATGGAAAAATTGGTACTGTATGACCGTCGACCGTTATATCGAACTACCTCCAACCAATTATATTGTAACGGTAATTTAAATAAAGAACATCGCAAAAGGGGAAGAACCTGATTTCGAAAATTCGCGCCAAAAATCTTTCGAGTGATACCTCATCATCTCTCCATACTTTCCTCCTTTATAAACCCGCTTAAAGCGAGACATTCATCATCATCATCATCAGCCGATGGATGTCCACTGCTGGACATGGGCCTCCCACACTATCGAGTAGAGATTCATATGGCGGGATTCGAGCTAATCCCATCAAGCTGGCCCAATGAGGGTAGGTGGAAGTCGGAGCCTCGTCTGATGATTAGCAGGGTCCACCACGAGCTGGTGAGAATGGCTTGGGTGCTGTGAGTGTGCGGAAGCTGTTGTTCACCTGATTTTAAGTGATACGCCCGCCCATAAAGTGACAAATTAAAATGGTATAAATTGACCTACATGCTCGTCACACTTGTTACAACACCCTTCAAACCGGATCACATTATTATTAGTACTTTACTGTCTGCCGACAGAAATAGGAGTAGCGATGTTACCCATATCAACGGTCTCCGACAAGAGACCTGCCAGCATTAACAGCTGGTGGTCCTTCAAACCGGATCACAGCAATGTTTGCACACTACCGTTTGCCGACAGAAATAGTAGAAGCGATGTTGCCCATATCAACGGTCTCCGACAAGAGACCTGCCAGCATTAACAGCTGGTGGTCCTTCAAACCGGATCACAGCAATGTTTGCACACTACCGTTTGCCGACAGAAATAGTAGAAGCGATGTTGCCCATATCAACGGTCTCCGACAAGAGACCTGCCAGCATTAACAGCTGGTGGTCCTTCAAACCGGATCACAGCAATGTTTGCACACTACCGTTTGCCGACAGAAATAGTAGAAGCGATGTTGCCCATATCAACGGTCTCCGACAAGAGACCTGCCAGCATTAACAGCTGGTGGTCCTTCAAACCGGATCACAGCAATGTTTGCACACTACCGTTTGCCGACAGAAATAGTAGAAGCGATGTTGCCCATATCAACGGTCTCCGACAAGAGACCTGCCAGCATTAACAGCTGGTGGTCCTTCAAACCGGATCACAGCAATGTTTGCACACTACCGTTTGCCGACAGAAATAGTAGAAGCGATGTTGCCCATATCAACGGTCTCCGACAAGAGACCTGCCAGCATTAACAGCTGGTGGTCCTTCAAACCGGATCACAGCAATGTTTGCACACTACCGTTTGCCGACAGAAATAGTAGAAGCGATGTTGCCCATATCAACGGTCTCCGACAAGAGACCTGCCAGCATTAACAGCTGGTGGTCCTTCAAACCGGATCACAGCAATGTTTGCACACTACCGTTTGCCGACAGAAATAGTAGAAGCGATGTTGCCCATATCAACGGTCTCCGACAAGAGACCTGCCAGCATTAACAGCTGGTGGTCCTTCAAACCGGATCACAGCAATGTTTGCACACTACCGTTTGCCGACAGAAATAGTAGAAGCGATGTTGCCCATATCAACGGTCTCCGACAAGAGACCTGCCAGCATTAACAGCTGGTGGTCCTTCAAACCGGATCACAGCAATGGTTAGGCAAGAGACCCACAATCACTCTGTTCACCCATCACTCTACTGTCAGCTCATAGTTGGACTTTTGAATGCATGTGCAGTATCTCCGTCTCGTTCTCTCTCGTTCCTCTCCTCTCCTCTCCCTCTCTCTGTCCGCCTAGCGGCGACTCACAGCCCTGGAGAACTGTCCCAGGTGCCGCGGGTCCGTGTCGACGATGATGTGCGCTATCCGCTGCGCCTTCAGCTGCTGCAGCGCGCGCCTGTACTCCGCCGCGCCTGCGCAGCGCACCGCGTACATGTCGCGCCCGTCGCCGCCCACGCTCACCACGTTGAGCTCGCCTGCACAGAGCGACACCTGATATTAAGTGATCGATCACAGCTACAAATCGGAACCGGTTTACTGCGAAACGGCTCACGCCTGCGTCCCACTCGATCTTCCCACTGCTGGGATAGGGAACTGCGCCGGCGATGGATACGGTTGAGACGTGTTACATATCCGAAAATGCTAGCGCTTAAATATACGACGCTCACATACGTTATCGTGTTTAGACGACGGATATATCCGGCGCTAGTCAACAAAGGTAAATATACTCAGACGACGGATATATCCGGCGCACGTCAACAAAGGTAAATATACTCAGACGACGGATATATCCGGCGCTCGTCAAACTAGATTTATAGTAGTTTTGATAACGTCTGCAAAAAACTTCTAATTTTAAACGACGGATATATCCGGCAATCGTCCATTAAGGTAGATATACTCGGACGACAGATATATCCGGCGCTAGTCGACAAAGTTTAATATACTCGGACGACGGATATATCCGGCGCTAGTCGACAAAGTATAATATACTCGGACGACGGATATATCCGGCGCTAGTCCACAAAGTTTAATATACTCGGACGACGGATATATCCGGCGCTAGTTAACAAAGTTTAATATACTCGGACGACGGATATATCCGGCGCTAGTTGACAAAGTTTAATATACTCGGACGACGGATATATCCGGCGCTAGTTGACAAAGTTTAATATACTCGGACGACGGATATATCCGGCGCTAGTCGACAAAGTTTAATATACTCGGACGACAGATATATCCGGCGCTAGTCGACAAAGTTTAATATACTCGGACGACGGATATATCCGGCGCTAGTCGACAAAGTTTAATATACTCGGACGACGGATATATCCGGCGCTAGTCGACAAAGTTTAATATACTCGGACGACGGATATATCCGGCGCTAGTCGACAAAGTTTAATATACTCGGACGACAGATATATCCGGCGCTAGTCGACAAAGTTTAATATACTCGGACGACGGATATATCCGGCGCTAGTCGACAAAGTATAATATACTCGGACGACGGATATATCCGGCGCTAGTCCACAAAGTTTAATATACTCGGACGACGGATATATCCGGCGCTAGTTGAAAAAGTTTAATATACTCGGACGACGGATATATCCGGCGCTAGTTGACAAAGTTTAATATACTCGGACGACGGATATATCCGGCGCTAGTTGACAAAGTTTAATATACTCGGACGACGGATATATCCGGCGCTAGTCGACAAAGTTTAATATACTCGGACGACGGATATATCCGGCGCTAGTCGACAAAGTTTAATATACTCGGACGACGGATATATCCGGCGCTAGTCGACAAAGTTTAATATACTCGGACGACGGATATATCCGGCGCTAGTCGACAAAGTTTAATATACTCGGACGACGGATATATCCGGCGCTAGTCGACAAAGTTTAATATACTCGGACGACGGATATATCCGGCGCTAGTCGACAAAGTTTATTATACTCGGACGACGGATATATCCGGCGGCTATAGCTAGCGCGGGCGGACTTGCCGTATCCGTAGTCCTCGTAGATGATGCCCATCCGCGTCCAGTTGAGGTACTCGGTGAGCTCCGCGAAGGCGCGGTCCAGCAGCCGCCGCGACGGGTACAGGTTTATCGTGAACGAGTCCGACCTGTTCGCGGCTGGGGTGAGAACATCCTCGTACAGAAGAGTGTTGAAGAGAGTAGAACGAGAAGACCGAGAAGAATAAGAAGAGCTGATAAAATGTATAGTGCCTCTATCATCAGCCGATAGACGTCCACAGCTGGACATAGGCCTTCCGCAAAGGTCTCCCGCATAGCTCGCATCCAGTGGATCAGCATCACTGACTACTAATATTATGTGTGGGACTTCTGATATATTTTTTCCCACGCGTGGGCTTAATCCCACTGTTAATAACATCACTATCAATTGGCGTATTTATCACCATCACTGACCACCAACAGTATGTTTGTCCGTTGACATACCAAACCAAGATGTTCCCACGCGTGGGCTTAATCCCACTTTTATTAACATCGTCCGCATATTGAGATATACTTTATAGCGAGATTACTATCGTCACCGACTAGTTAAAAGTATGAGTGGGCAACAGATAACGTTTTCCCACGCGTGAGCTTAATCCCACACTCGGATAAAGTTTAAAGCAATGCTATTATGGTCATTGACTACCAAAAAAAGGATGAGTGGGCAAAAAAAAACTTAAGCCCACGGATCGAATCAATCCCACTTTTAGTCATATCGTTCGCCCATTGAGTTTAAACACGTTTAAACATGGTTTAAATGTATGCCCACAGTTGGGCATAGGTATAACGTTATTAAGAGCATTGTCGATTCCCAGCGTTATACTTTAATCTCTCCCACTGGGATGACTCACCGTCCAACGTATCGTGAGCCACAGTCAGGTGCGGCGCGTGCAGCGTGCGACACATGGCGCCCAAGGTTGCGCCTATCAGCGGCCCGGCGCTGTTCAGCAGCGCGACAGCACCTGCTTTGATCTGCGTACACGCTGGGAACAACACAACATATATTCAAATAGAACATCCTAATACAAACAAAATCAGCACCCGCTTATAATAAATGTACCCATCACTGGAGACGTCGAGTCCCAGCAGTGGGATTAAATCATCCCACTGCTGGGACGTAGGATGATATATAAACTCAGCGTGTTAAGGTAGAATTGGATGATAACACAGCAGCGCCCATTTCAGCCGACATACATGTGCAAAAATCATCATGTTCCGGTTTGAAGGGCGCTGTGGCTAGTTGGACGCTGTACGAACGTCTGTGGCGTCGATCATTAGTATTAAAAAATATATGATGTATTCCCGCCGTATTGGGAGTCCTTTCAACCGGATGAACGTAACCCTTGTCCGCGTTTCCTTCTAACTTAATTACTGAACAGTCATTATTTTTTCGAAATTTGCTCTTATTCTTTGTATTTTATGAGAGAGTGAAAGAGACAGATATATTTTTATCAAGCTTTTTTTTTATTCGACCCAGCGATCAGACAAGTGCGACGTTCACCTGATGGTGATGGTAGGATAGTATACACTGCACCACATAGCGCTCGTCCCCTTGAGACATAAAATGTGGAGTAATTACCCCAGTAATTACACTAGCTACGGCGTCCTTCAAACCGGATCACAGTACTGTCTGTCGGCTGCAACAGGCGCTGCGGCGGTACCTACCTAGACGGTCTGTAGCGACAGAGACCTACCAGCAGTAGTACCTATAACGCCCTTCAAACCGGATCACAGTACTGTCTGTCGGCTGCAACAGGCGCTGCGGCGGTACCTACCTAGACGGTCTGCAGCGACAGAGACCTACCAGCAGTAGTACCTATAACGCCCTTCAAACCGGATCACAGTACTGTCTGTCGGCTGCAACAGGCGCTGCGGCGGTACCTACCTAGACGGTCTGCAGCGACAGAGACCTACCAGCAGTAGTACCTATAACGCCCTTCAAACCGGATCACAGTACTGTCTGTCGACTGCAACAGGCGCTGCGGCGGTACCTACCTAGACGGTCTGCAGCGACAGAGACCTACCAGCAGTAGTACCTATAACGCCCTTCAAACCGGATCACAGTACTGTCTGTCGGCTGCAACAGGCGCTGCGGCGGTACCTACCTAGACGGTCTGCAGCGACAGAGACCTACCAGCAGTAGTACCTATAACGCCCTTCAAACCGGATCACAGTACTGTCTGTCGGCTGCAACAGGCGCTGCGGCGGTACCTACCTAGACGGTCTGCAGCGACAGAGACCTACCAGCAGTAGTACCTATAACGCCCTTCAAACCGGATCACAGTACTGTCTGTCGGCTGCAACAGGCGCTGCGGCGGTACCTACCTAGACGGTCTGCAGCGACAGAGACCTACCAGCAGTAGTACCTATAACGTCCTTCAAACCGGATCACAGTACTGTCTGTCGGCTGCAACAGGCGCTGCGGCGGTACCTACCTAGACGGTCTGCAGCGACAGAGACCTACCAGCAGTAGTACCTATAACGTCCTTCAAACCGGATCACAGTACTGTCTGTCGGCTGCAACAGGCGCTGCGGCGGCACCTACCTAGACGGTCTGCAGCGACAGAGACTAGCAACAAATTTCTGTTCAAACTATCTCTCTCTTTACAAATTTGTTCGTACTGTGTGAGTGAGAGCGAGACAGACATACTTTCTCCACTTCAGCCGCACGAAACGAAGCGGCACAGCAACGTTCCGAGACAGAGGTAATGCCGACAGAGAATTCAAATTAAAGTTTGTTAATTAAAGGCTTTAAAACTGTACGAACGTGGGCAACGATTTATTACAGTAAGATACCGAAGCCGGCCGATTTTGGTCGCCTTCCAGCGTCGCGAATTAATGGGAAACGTTTGAGGGGGGATGTAGGGGATTGGAGTAGGGCAAGCGGAAGTCGCGGCGTAATTTCCGCTTTTTTTTTTTTTTTTCTGAACCAAATCTCAAGCTATTTCGGTGTTATGACCCGTAAAATTTTTCAAGAGATTATCGAGTATAGAAAACGTTATGTCATCATTACCCAGTTCCAGTAAACTATGGAATTACTGTGCTTCGGTTTGAAGGGGGCTGTATATAATATAGTAAATATCCTTATCAATGCTACCCTCAGCATCAGCGATTGACGTCCACTGCTGGGCATAAGCCATACTCAGCATAGTCTCCAATAACACCAGGCATTAAAAGCTGTCGTTTGTAGTGATGGGGGGGATTTAGGTTATACCCCATACCGATGCGAGTCGGTGGAAGCCAGAGCCTCGTTTATTGATCAGCAGGGTTCACCACGAGCTGATGACCTTGGCTTGGGTTCCGTTATTCAGGACCCCTTACACCAACAATAGCAAAACATCAATCTAACATATTGCTATTCATTTCCTTCAGGCGCTATCACAAATGAAAGTCTGGAATTTGAACACTGAGATCTTCCAAACCGCTGACCTATTTACAAAGGTCGAGACGTGGAATCACCAAGTCGCAATCTCGAATATTAAAAAGCACCAAAATCTTCACAACAATGCATTTAGTGCTTTGTCACACGTGACAAAATTGAGGTCAAGTAGGTATGTGATAAGTTTTAGTGACGAGATGATCACAAGGTGGTGTTAGATACAGCTGAAACTTTATTGGTAGGTCTCTGTTAGTAGCGGAAAGGCAAGTATGTGTATTGAAGGGCGTTCTGGTTAGTGTGATTACTACGGTAATAAAACATCTCATATTTTAGTGGGTGTATGGGTTCGAAGCCAACCTCACGCTCGCGGTGCACCCAGCTAATCAAAGGCTCTGGCCTCCACCAACCCCTCATCTAATGTGAACCTCTGGACGACTATTACTACCTGGCGGTCTTACGGGCAGGACAGGAGATCTTTGAAGGATTATGTCCAGCAGTGGACGTCTAGAGGCTGATGATGATGATGTCAGTATAAGGGTGTAAGGAGTTCCGCCTAACATTCTCCCTTACAAGCGTGTTGAGTCACAGCCCAAATAATCCTCAAAGAACTCAACGACGTAGGGATTTTAATGGGAGGCTTATGTCCAGCAGTGGGCGTCTGTCAGTTGAGGATAGTATTGATGTGGATAGGAGATAATATTATCACAAAGCAATACTTTATAATTATATCTAACGAGTTTGAAGCAATAATAAATACGAGCGCCTTATGAAATTGAATAGCAAATGTTTTAATACGACATTCAATATTTAAAATCACAACAGGCGTTTTCCATAAAAAAATTAAAGTTCCTCTCCAACAAGTGAAGGTTGGCGATCAGCACGGTACAGTCCTTCTGTATCCGGTTCGACGGAACAATTCAAACGCACCGGATATACCAGTCCGATGATATTCCACAACCATGATTTTTTCCTAAGCGATAACAGAAGAAAAAAATCACGATTGAGAAAAATTAAAAAAAAATATAATTCTGTCTATAATATATCTTTAAATACTTATATTAGTGATAAGTCGACTATTTTCCACTGTTGATGGACTGATAAAATCCCAACCACCCCTCGGCCTTCACCATCTTCGATCTAGATCTCGATCGTGCGAAGATTAGACACTCGGCCGCACTGGAGTTCTTAGCGCGAGTAAACTGATAAAACAATCTGAAGTATATTAACGAAATTAGCTAGACAGAGAAGTGCCCAGCGGTGGGAACGCTGGGCTTATTATAAACGACCACAAAGGCATACGGATTGGCCTAGAAGCAATGTGATTTTATCATATAAACCTTAATCATATATAAGCTAAGCTTCTGACCCTGACACGATGTCTCTATAAACCTATGACGTAATCGCCTCTGCGGTGCAGTGGATGAACGCTTACCCAACATCACGGCACCTGGTTCCATTCCAAGTCTATATTGTTAGAATTTGCTGGTTTATATTATATACAACTTATAGCTTCCGGTTAACGGGTTTATTTATAATCATCGTCCAATGATATCAGCGGTTAGACGTCCACTGCTGGACTTAGACTTCAACCAAAGATCCTTTGCAACTAATTGCTTTCCGCTATATCGACATATATATATATCAAATACGGTCAAGTGTCTGGGAAACCAGTCGGCGTTCGAGAGCCGGAAAGGCAATATGGCCATCATCAGCGGAGATGCCCACAGCTGGACATAGGTCTCACCAAAATATCCCCACACCAGTCCAAAATACCTACTCATAATAATAATTCTTTTCTTGGTATCGTCATCGATTCGGATCATTAAGCACTCCGACAAAAATAACATGTAGAGGATGCTGTCGATCTTCACGCGACAGGTTAGATCCTCCGTCACAAAGGTCGAAGGGCTTCCATCCATTTCCATTCATCGCTACAATCACAAAGCGTCCATTGTGAGCACACGGACAATGTGGCACCGGGTACACGCCACCGGTTATTCACTTCAAACGACTCCATCAGCGGCATTCCGTCCGGATGATTGATTGCTTCACAATAATGATGAAGGGCTTTGTATCATTAACAATATACTGTGATAACACCCCCACCTCTCACCCCCAGGACATCTAAATAGATAGTTAAGAAGAAACTTTGAACCAGCTCTGTTCAAGTAAAAATTTTTCCCGCCATTAATTATCAATGTGAAATCTCTTTTGGAGTTTATGAAAAGGAATGGATATAACTGTTAAAGTATGATGTATCGACCGTGAGTGCGAGCGAGACGGAAGATAGCTCTTTACGATCTCCATATCGCGCGTCTCTTTCCCGCGCTCTGGATCGTAACGCGCCAAATGCTCAGCCATAGCGCGCCAACACAAAGCGCAGACTGCTCGAACTGTATCTCTCTCTCACTTTGATATATGAAGAGCGAGCGAGAGGGAATGCGTTTCTACATAGTTTCATTATCGCGAGTCTCTTTCTCGCGCTCCGGCCGCAGTACGGTAAATGCTCAGCCGCACGAGCTCACTCCGCGTAGACTAGACCCCGTGATGTATCTCTTTCTCACTCTGATATATGAAGAGAGAGCGAGAGAGAATGCATTCTTATATAGTCTCTATATCGCGTGACTCTTTCCCGTGCTCTGGAGCGTAGCGCGCCAAATGCTCTGCCATATGCGCGAACACTGCATAGTCTAGTCACCGCGATGTATCACTCTCTCTCACTCTGATATATGAAGAGAGAGCGAGAGGGAATGCGTTTCTATATCGCGAGTCTCTTTCTCGCGCACCGGCCGCAGTACGCCAAATGTTCAGCCGCACGAGCTCACACCGGGTAGACTAGACCCCGCGGTGTATCACTCTCTCTCACTCTGATATATGAAGAGAGAGCGAGAGGGAATGCGTTTCTATATAGTTTCAATATCGCGAGTCTCTCGCGCTCCGGTTGCAGCGCGCCGACCGCACCGCTTGGACTAGTCACCGCAATGCATCTCTCTCTCACTCTGATATATCAAGAGAGAACGAGAGGGAAAGCATTCCTCTACAGTCTCCATATCGCACGTATTTATCCGCGCACCGGTCCTCTATAGTATTTTCTCATTTCAATCAATAATTAACGATCTATCGCTCTCTCTCTTTCTCTCTACGTTTACCGCGGCCGCAGTATATCCGTCTCATTCCCTCACAAGTTAATCACGTTACATGGTATCAAATCCATTGCGTCAGTCACACAATTTTTAAATTTTTGTTTTTAATTGTGGAAACCGATGATAGTTAAGATTATCATCATCATCATCATTATCATCATCAGCTGTCTACCAGTCCACAGCTGGACCTCTCCCAAAGATCTCTACATTTGTAGAGGGTCCTATAGGAGGATTTGGACCATTTCCCACCGCGCTAGCTCAACGCGGCTCGGTGTGAACCAGAGCCTCGTTTGATGATTAGCAGCACCACGAGCTGGTGAGCCTGGATCCTGTAAGTTGTGTGCGAACCCTAACATCCTAGTTAAGATTACATACACTGCAACACAGCTCAGAATGATTTACAATTATCACTGCGTCTGTAATACCACTAGCAATAATATATTGAATGAATACCACCGCTCCTATTGCACTCGACTACCAGCAGTGTTTTACCGTTGTCCGGTTTGAAGGGCGCTGTAGATAATGTAATTACTGAGTAATGAATCATGTGTCAGGCGAATAATGTGGTGCAGTGTATATCATCCCAATGTTATGGACGGGTGTGTCACTTAAAATCAGGTGATAGCCCCCCCCCCCGCAATCGATAAATTAAAAAAAAAAAAATTAAGTATTAAAGGTATATAATTTTTTTACCTTTCTTGTGAGTCCTGAAGGTGTCCCTTGACGTAGTGTACTGGATGTCGTACACGAGGGTACTTCCGGGCAGCAGGCTCCTCTCCTTGTTGATGCGGTACACTGCGTACTTGAAGGCGAGCTCGGCGCTCCCTCCGCGGGCCTCCTCCGTGAATATGGCGCCTGCGGCAAACAACACTTGACCTCAGCACGGCGATGTGATTATGAGGGTAGATTCATATTGTGATGGTGGTAGCTAACTATGAACGAAAAGCCTTACCATCATTGAAACGTTTAGCCCATTTGTTTGTCTGCTGGTGATCGTTCGAGGATATGTTTGGTCCAACGTTTGGGCCAATGTTTGTCTGACCGGTTAGATCCGACTCACCAATTCTGATGATTATGAGGGTAGATTCATATTGTGCTGGTGGTAGCTAACTATGATGGAGAAGTCTTACCATCATTGAAACGTGTAACCCATTTGTTTGTCTGCTGGTGATCGTTCGAGGATATATTTGGTCCAACGTTTGGGCCAATGTTTGTCTGACCGGTTAGATCCGACTCACCAATTCTGATGATTATGAGGGTAGATTCATATTGTGCTGGTGGTAGCTAACTATGATGGAGAAGTCTTACCATCATTGAAACGTGTAACCCATTTGTTTGTCTGCTGGTGATCGTTCGAGGATATGTTTGGTCCAACGTTTGGGCCAATGTTTGTCTGACCGGTTAGATCCGACTCACCAATTCTGATGATTATGAGGGTAGATTCATATTGTGCTGGTGGTAGCTAACTATGATGGAGAAGTCTTACCATCATTGAAACGTGTAACCCATTTGTTTGTCTGCTGGTGATCGTTCGAGGATATATTTGGTCCAACGTTTGGGCCAATGTTTGTCTGACCGGTTAGATCCGACTCACCAATTCTGATGATTATGAGGGTAGATTCATATTGTGCTGGTGGTAGCTAACTATGATGGAGAAGTCTTACCATCATTGAAACGTGTAACCCATTTGTTTGTCTGCTGGTGATCGTTCGAGGATATGTTTGGTCCAACGTTTGGGCCAATGTTTGTCTGACCGGTTAGATCCGACTCACCAATTCTGATGATTATGAGGGTAGATTCATATTGTGCTGGTGGTAGCTAACTATGATGGAGAAGTCTTACCATCATTGAAACGTGTAACCCATTTGTTTGTCTGCTGGTGATCGTTCGAGGATATGTTTGGTCCAACGTTTGGGCCAATGTTTGTCTGACCGGTTAGATCCGACTCACCAATTCTGATGATTATGAGGGTAGATTCATATTGTGCTGGTGGTAGCTAACTATGATGGAGAAGTCTTACCATCATTGAAACGTGTAACCCATTTGTTTGTCTGCTGGTGATCGTTCGAGGATATATTTGGTCCAACGTTTGGGCCAATGTTTGTCTGACCGGTTAGATCCGACTCACCAATTCTGATGATTATGAGGGTAGATTCATATTGTGCTGGTGGTAGCTAACTATGATGGAGAAGTCTTACCATCATTGAAACGTGTAACCCATTTGTTTGTCTGCTGGTGATCGTTCGAGGATATATTTGGTCCAACGTTTGGGCCAATGTTTGTTTGACCGGTTAGATCCGACTCACCAATTCTGATGATTATGAGGGTAGATTCATATTGTGCTGGTGGTAGCTAACTATGATGGAGAAGTCTTACCATCATTGAAACGTGTAACCCATTTGTTTGTCTGCTGGTGATCGTTCGAGGATATGTTTGGTCCAACGTTTGGGCCAATGTTTGTCTGACCGGTTAGATCCGACTCACCAATTCTGATGATTATGAGGGTAGATTCATATTGTGCTGGTGGTAGCTAACTATGATGGAGAAGTCTTACCATCATTGAAACGTGTAACCCATTTGTTTGTCTGCTGGTGATCGTTCGAGGATATATTTGGTCCAACGTTTGGGCCAATGTTTGTCTGACCGGTTAGATCCGACTCACCAATTCTGATGATTATGAGGGTAGATTCATATTGTGCTGGTGGTAGCTAACTATGATGGAGAAGTCTTACCATCATTGAAACGTGTAACCCATTTGTTTGTCTGCTGGTGATCGTTCGAGGATATGTTTGGTCCAACGTTTGGGCCAATGTTTGTCTGACCGGTTAGATCCGACTCACCAATTCTGATGATTATGAGGGTAGATTCATATTGTGCTGGTGGTAGCTAACTATGATGGAGAAGTCTTACCATCATTGAAACGTGTAACCCATTTGTTTGTCTGCTGGTGATCGTTCGAGGATATGTTTGGTCCAACGTTTGGGCCAATGTTTGTCTGACCGGTTAGATCCGACTCACCAATTCTGATGATTATGAGGGTAGATTCATATTGTGCTGGTGGTAGCTAACTATGATGGAGAAGTCTTACCATCATTGAAACGTGTAACCCATTTGTTTGTCTGCTGGTGATCGTTCGAGGATATATTTGGTCCAACGTTTGGGCCAATGTTTGTCTGACCGGTTAGATCCGACTCACCAATTCTGATGATTATGAGGGTAGATTCATATTGTGCTGGTGGTAGCTAACTATGATGGAGAAGTCTTACCATCATTGAAACGTGTAACCCATTTGTTTGTCTGCTGGTGATCGTTCGAGGATATGTTTGGTCCAACGTTTGGGCCAATGTTTGTCTGACCGGTTAGATCCGACTCACCAATTTTGATGACCGGCGACAGTGCGGCTGCGGCGTTCAGTACGACCAGGAGCCAGCGCCACTCGCTCCACATATTGTCACCTCATCACCGGGTAAGTCGCGCGCTGCACTCACCACCTGGTGATGGTGAAGAACATAAGTCATATCACCACTCCCAAAGCATTTGACTTTGAAGGTACCGGCGGCTGTCCAGATTTTTGATGGTAGTTCAAATATATAAGAATATATATATATCATTGTCGTTCAAGAGGGTCCTGTACAGCATCTCACGGAACCCAAACCAACCTCACCAGCTCGTGGTGTACCCGGCTCCTCCTACCAACCGGCATTGAGTCAGAATAGTGGGGAATAACCCAAATCCCCCATAGGAACTCGGAGGGTATTAGAAGCTATGGTGACTCCGTGAAGGTAGCCGGAAGTCACCGGACGTCGGCAGCGCAGGACCGGTCTCGTCTGGCAATGGACGCCTATCAGCTGATCATGATAGTGATCATTTATTAGCCCACTGCTGGACATGTGTCCAATACAAAAATCTCCACACTGACACAAACAATATTAGGATACGCTTGGCATTCTGAAGATCCAGAGAGATCCAGTTGTACACTTCGAGACATAGTACTGTCTCGATTCTTAACATTACGAAGATCCAGAGAGATCCAGTTGTACACTTCGAGACATAGTACTGTCTCGATTCTTAACATTACGAAGATCCAGAGAGATCCAGTTGTACACTTCGAGACATACTACTGTCTCGATTCTTAACATTACGAAGATCCAGAGAGATCCAGTTGTACACTTCGAGACATACTACTGTCTCGATTCTTAACATTACGAAGATCCAGAGAGATCCAGTTGTACACTTCGAGACATACTACTGTCTCGATTCTTAACATTACGAAGATCCAGAGAGATCCAGTTGTACACTTCGAGACATAGTACTGTCTCGATTCTTAACATTACGAAGATCCAGAGAGATCCAGTTGTACACTTCGAGACATAGTACTGTCTCGATTCTTAACATTACGAAGATCCAGAGAGATCCAGTTGTACACTTCGAGACATACTACTGTCTCGATTCTTAACATTACGAAGATCCAGAGAGATCCAGTTGTACACTTCGAGACATACTACTGTCTCGATTCTTAACATTACGAAGATCCAGAGAGATCCAGTTGTACACTTCGAGACATACTACTGTCTCGATTCTTAACATTACGAAGATCCAGAGAGATCCAGTTGTACACTTCGAGACATAGTACTGTCTCGATTCTTAACATTACGAAGATCCAGAGAGGTCCAGTTGTACACTTCGAGACATAGTACTGTCTCGATTCTTAACATTACGAAGATCCAGAGAGATCCAGTTGTACACTTCGAGACATACTACTGTCTCGATTCTTAACATTACGAAGATCCAGAGAGATCCAGTTGTACACTTCGAGACATACTACTGTCTCGATTCTTAACATTACGAAGATCCAGAGAGATCCAGTTGTACACTTCGAGACATACTACTGTCTCGATTCTTAACATTACGAAGATCCAGAGAGATCCAGTTGTACACTTCGAGACATAGTACTGTCTCGATTCTTAACATTACGAAGATCCAGAGAGATCCAGTTGTACACTTCGAGACATAGTACTGTCTCGATTCTTAACATTACGAAGATCCAGAGAGATCCAGTTATACACTTCGAGACATACTACTGTCTCGATTCTTAACATTACGAAGATCCAGAGAGATCCAGTTGTACACTTCGAGACATACTACTGTCTCGATTCTTAACATTACGAAGATCCAGAGAGATCCAGTTGTACACTACGAGACATACTACTGTCTCGATTCTTAACATTACGAAGATCCAGAGAGATCCAGTTGTACACTTCGAGACATACTACTGTCTCGATTCTTAACATTACGAAGATCCAGAGAGATCCAGTTGTACACTTCGAGACATACTACTGTCTCGATTCTTAACATTACGAAGATCCAGAGAGATCCAGTTGTACACTTCGAGACATAGTACTGTCTCGATTCTTAACATTACGAAGATCCAGAGAGATCCAGTTATACACTTCGAGACATACTACTGTCTCGATTCTTAACATTACGAAGATCCAGAGAGATCCAGTTGTACACTTCGAGACATACTACTGTCTCGATTCTTAACATTACGAAGATCCAGAGAGATCCAGTTGTACACTTCGAGACATACTACTGTCTCGATTCTTAACATTACGAAGATCCAGAGAGATCCAGTTGTGCACTTCGAGAAATACTACTGTCTCGATTCTTAACATTACGAAGATCCAGAGAGATCCAGCTGACTCAAGTCAATGTACAAGAAAATGTATGAACGTTTTACGCATTTGCGTCACGGCAAACGATAGCGCGATCTATTGCTTGTGGCGGCGCGGTCTGTTCAGCTGTATGAAGACTTCTCGTTACAAAGTACTAGTTATTTTATATGTATATACGTCCGCCATTTTGTTCGTGGACTGATGATATTTTTAGGCGGGAAAATCAATTTGTAGTGCGTCATCGGAATACAAATTTGTTTCCTTGCGAGTTGTTCGAAATTTAAATAGTGGTGACTGGTGATAGGTCTCTGTTGCTACAGACCGTCTAGGTAGGTACCACCGGAATGCTACAGTAGCAACAGAGACCTACCAGCAGTGATAGTTTTAGCGCCCCTCAAACCGGACAACAGTAATATTTAGACAGTACTCTCTGTCGACTGTAATAGGCGCTGCGGCGGTACCTACCTAGACGGTCTGCAGCTAGAGACCTGCCACCAGTGATAGCTTCAGCGCCCTTCAAACCGGATCACAGTAATGTCCGCACAGCACTGTATGTCGGCTGCGACAGGCGCTGCGGCGGTACCTACCTAGACGGTCTGTAGCGACAGAGACCTACCAGCGATATGGCTATAAGGTCCTTCAAACCGGATCACAGTAATGTCCGCACAGTACTGTCTGTCAGCTGCGAAAGGCGCTGCGGCGGTACCTACCTAGACGGTCTGTAGCGACAGAGACCTACCAGCGATATGGCTATAAGGTCCTTCAAACCGGATCAGAGTAATGTCCGCACAGTACTGCCTGTCGGCTGCGACAGGCGCTGCGGCGGTACCTACCTAGACGGTCTGCAGCGACAGAGACCTACCAGCGATAGTGGCTATAAGGTCCTTCAAACCGGATCAGAGTAATGTCCGCACAGTACTGCCTGTCGGCTGCGACAGGCGCTGCGGCGGTACCTACCTAGACGGTCTGCAGCGACAGAGACCTACCAGCGATAGTGGCTATAAGGTCCTTCAAACCGGATCAGAGTAATGTCCGCACAGTACTGCCTGTCGGCTGCGACAGGCGCTGCGGCGGTACCTACCTAGACGGTCTGCAGCGACAGAGACCTACCAGCGATAGTGGCTATAAGGTCCTTCAAACCGGATCAGAGTAATGTCCGCACAGTACTGCCTGTCGGCTGCGACAGGCGCTGCGGCGGTACCTACCTAGACGGTCTGCAGCGACAGAGACCTACCAGCGATAGTGGCTATAAGGTCCTTCAAACCGGATCAGAGTAATGTCCGCACAGTACTGCCTGTCGGCTGCGACAGGCGCTGCGGCGGTACCTACCTAGACGGTCTGCAGCGACAGAGACCTACCAGCGATAGTGGCTATAAGGTCCTTCAAACCGGATCAGAGTAATGTCCGCACAGTACTGCCTGTCGGCTGCGACAGGCGCTGCGGCGGTACCTACCTAGACGGTCTGCAGCGACAGAGACCTACCAGCGATAGTGGCTATAAGGTCCTTCAAACCGGATCAGAGTAATGTCCGCACAGTACTGCCTGTCGGCTGCGACAGGCGCTGCGGCGGTACCTACCTAGACGGTCTGCAGCGACAGAGACCTACCAGCGATAGTGGCTATAAGGTCCTTCAAACCGGATCAGAGTAATGTCCGCACAGTACTGCCTGTCGGCTGCGACAGGCGCTGCGGCGGTACCTACCTAGACGGTCTGCAGCGACAGAGACCTACCAGCGATAGTGGCTATAAGGTCCTTCAAACCGGATCAGAGTAATGTCCGCACAGTACTGCCTGTCGGCTGCGACAGGCGCTGCGGCGGTACCTACCTAGACGGTCTGCAGCGACAGAGACCTACCAGCGATAGTGGCTATAAGGTCCTTCAAACCGGATCAGAGTAATGTCCGCACAGTACTGCCTGTCGGCTGCGACAGGCGCTGCGGCGGTACCTACCTAGACGGTCTGCAGCGACAGAGACCTACCAGCGATAGTGGCTATAAGGTCCTTCAAACCGGATCAGAGTAATGTCCGCACAGTACTGCCTGTCGGCTGCGACAGGCGCTGCGGCGGTACCTACCTAGACGGTCTGCAGCGACAGAGACCTACCAGCGATAGTGGCTATAAGGTCCTTCAAACCGGATCAGAGTAATGTCCGCACAGTACTGTCTGTCGGCTGCGACAGGCGCTGCGGCGGTACCTACCTAGACGGTCTGCAGCGACAGAGACCTACCAGCGATAGTGGCTATAAGGTCCTTCAAACCGGATCAGAGTAATGTCCGCACAGTACTGCCTGTCGGCTGCGACAGGCGCTGCGGCGGTACCTACCTAGACGGTCTGCAGCGACAGAGACCTACCAGCGATAGTGGCTATAAGGTCCTTCAAACCGGATCAGAGTAATGTCCGCACAGTACTGCCTGTCGGCTGCGACAGGCGCTGCGGCGGTACCTACCTAGACGGTCTGCAGCGACAGAGACCTACCAGCGATAGTGGCTATAAGGTCCTTCAAACCGGATCAGAGTAATGTCCGCACAGTACTGCCTGTCGGCTGCGACAGGCGCTGCGGCGGTACCTACCTAGACGGTCTGCAGCGACAGAGACCTACCAGCGATAGTGGCTATAAGGTCCTTCAAACCGGATCAGAGTAATGTCCGCACAGTACTGTCTGTCGGCTGCGACAGGCGCTGCGGCGGTACCTACCTAGACGGTCTGCAGCGACAGAGACCTACCAGCGATAGTGGCTATAAGGTCCTTCAAACCGGATCAGAGTAATGTCCGCACAGTACTGCCTGTCGGCTGCGACAGGCGCTGCGGCGGTACCTACCTAGACGGTCTGCAGCGACAGAGACCTACCAGCGATAGTGGCTATAAGGTCCTTCAAACCGGATCAGAGTAATGTCCGCACAGTACTGTCTGTCGGCTGCGACAGGCGCTGCGGCGGTACCTACCTAGACGGTCTGCAGCGACAGAGACCTACCAGCGATAGTGGCTATAAGGTCCTTCAAACCGGATCAGAGTAATGTCCGCACAGTACTGCCTGTCGGCTGCGACAGGCGCTGCGGCGGTACCTACCTAGACGGTCTGCAGCGACAGAGACCTACCAGCGATAGTGGCTATAAGGTCCTTCAAACCGGATCACAGTAATGTCCGCACAGTACTGCCTGTCGGCTGCGACAGGCGCTGCGGCGGTACCTACCTAGACGGTCTGCAGCGACAGAGACCTACCAGCGATAGTGGCTATAAGGTCCTTCAAACCGGATCAGAGTAATGTCCGCACAGTACTGCCTGTCGGCTGCGACAGGCGCTGCGGCGGTACCTACCTAGACGGTCTGCAGCGACAGAGACCTACCAGCGATAGTGGCTATAAGGTCCTTCAAACCGGATCACAGTAATGTCCGCACAGTACTGTCTGGCGCTGCGGCGGTACCTACCTAGACAGTCTGCAGCGACAGAGACCTACCAGCGATAGTGGCTATAAGGTCCTTCAAACCGGATCACAGTAATGTCCGCACAGTACTGCCTGTCGGCTGCGACAGGCGCTGCGGCGGTACCTACCTAGACAGTCTGCAGCGACAGAGACCTACCAGCGATAGTGGCTATAAGGTCCTTCAAACCGGATCACAGTAATGTCCGCACAGTACTGTCTGTCGGCTGCGACAGGCGCTGCGGCGGTACCTACCTAGACGGTCTGCAGCGACAGAGACCTACCAGCGATAGTGGCTATAAGGTCCTTCAAACCGGATCACAGTAATGTCCGCACAGTACTGTCTCTCGGCTGCGACAGGCGCTGCGGCGGTACCTACCTAGACAGTCTGCAGCGACAGTGACTTACCAGCGATAGTGGCTATAAGGTCCTTCAAACCGGATCACAGTAATGTCCGCACAGTACTGTCTCTCGGCTGCGACAGGCGCTGCGGCGGTACCTACCTAGACAGTCTGCAGCGACAGTGACTTACCAGCGATAGTGGCTATAAGGTCCTTCAAACCGGATCACAGTAATGTCCGCACAGTACTGTCTCTCGGCTGCGACAGGCGCTGCGGCGGTACCTACCTAGACAGTCTGCAGCGACAGTGACTTACCAGCGATAGTGGCTATAAGGTCCTTCAAACCGGATCACAGTAATGTCCGCACAGTACTGCCTGTCGGCTGCGACAGGCGCTGCGGCGGTACCTACCTAGACGGTCTGCAGCGACAGAGACCTACCAGCGATAGTGGCTATAAGGTCCTTCAAACCGGATCACAGTAATGTCCGCACAGTACTGTCTCTCGGCTGCGACAGGCGCTGCGGCGGTACCTACCTAGACGGTCTGCAGCGACAGAGACCTACCAGCGATAGTGGCTATAAGGTCCTTCAAACCGGATCACAGTAATGTCCGCACAGTACTGTCTCTCGGCTGCGACAGGCGCTGCGGCGGTGCCTACCTAGACAGTCTGCAGCGACAGAGAGTATTTGTCTTTGGATCCTTGTTATAAGGTTCCTCGTTCGATTTCCGGTTCATTTTTTTTTATTCTCTCGCTTCAGTGACGTAGACATTTGGATCAATGGCGCACTTCACTCGAGGAGACACTCGTCCCAAATTTTCCTCGTGCAAGCACTCCTGGGTGAGTACACTCGAAA
The DNA here is from genome assembly GCA_029032895.1 of Troides oblongomaculatus. Lineage (NCBI taxonomy): Eukaryota > Metazoa > Arthropoda > Insecta > Lepidoptera > Papilionidae > Troides > Troides oblongomaculatus. Next base: position 104,677 of record JARDWC010000456.1, read on the forward strand.
ATGCGTGAAGGTTGATGAAAGGGAACTTTTCCCATCACTTGCTTCACTTTATTAAGCGGCCTTCGAGATATCCGCCCGAAACCGGAAATAACCGGAACTGTGTTAATATAAAATTACCCACACGGGCTATATAATTTTCAATTAGGATGTTTACACTGCACCACTCGCTGCAGCGACACTTGAAATTAAGTGTTATTGTACTGCTTTAAACTATAACCTAGTTAAGATTTATACACAACATCGAATTATGGCCATCGCTAATATGTTAGTTTCAGCGCACTTCAAACCGGATCTCAATAACTGTTTCAAATAGCAGCCGACAAAGCAGTAACAAGGCGGTGTTGTGTACATCATCTTTGTTAATGGATGATCATCGTTACGACTACATGAATGGATGATGAAGGTGATCATCACAGTAAAGTGATGAAGCTTGCGGCCAGCACCGGAAGTGATGATCACGAACACTCGTTTATGAGTGATACCTTAAATAGAGCCGTATACATAGGCTGGTCTCATTCATATAGAATACTCATCATCATCATCATCAGCCGATAGACTCCCACAGCTGGACATAAGCCTCCCCCAAGGCTCCCCCCATCGAACAGTCCCACGTCGCGTCCATAGAAAACTCACAGTAATTTAATCTGAGGGTGGGGGTGTAAGGGTTCGCGCATCAGCTCAGAGGATCCAAGCCAACCTCACCAGCTCGTGGTGGACCCTGCCAATTATCAGACGAGGCTCCGACTACCACCTACCCTCATTGGGCCAGCTTGGTGGGATTAGCTAGAATCCCGCCATATGAATCTCTACTCGATAGTGTGGGATGCCCATGTCCAGCAGTGGACGTCCATCGGCTGATGATGATGATGATGATGATGAATGTCTCGCTTTAAGCGGGTTTATAAAGCGGGAAAGTATGGAGTGATGATGAAGTATCACTCGAACGATTTTTGGCACGAATTTTTGAAATGAGGTTCTTCCCCTTTTGCGATGTTCTTTATTTAATGAAACAAAGAAACGTAGATTTAAGTCAGGGGTCAGCAACCTTTTCTCTAGGAACAAAAATAATTTTTTACCAACAGCCTAATGATACAGACGATTTCAACAACGATACATTATCTGTATACATACATGACCTAATTTTGTAAGTCAGGGGTCAGCAACCTTTTTTTAAGGATTAAAAATGAATTTTTACCAACAGCCCAATGGTACAGACGATTTTAACAACGATACATTATCTGTATACATACACGACCTAATTTTGTAGGTCAGGGGTCAGCAACCTTTTTTAAATTAGGCGTAAAATTAAATTGAATTTTAGTGAATTTCAGAAACATTAGGATATTTGATTTAGTTAAATTGGATCAGTTTGAGAGCCCCAGTTTATAAGTTGCCGACCCCTGAACTGGATCGTGTCCTAGGCTTGCGTTGAACGATAACAAAGGTGCCGGCTCGCGTGATGAATAAATTCCACGGTCGGCTTAATAGCCGGATGTGGTGGGGGCGGAAAGCACCCCCACCTGCTCCCGCCCGGCACATCCGCCGGCCATTCCGTCGCGAACACTGCGTTGACGAAATTATTTCGCATTGTTCCTCACCACCTCCCACTGTTAGTATTTCACCGCGACATACGGACGTGGAGGATGGTGACCGGTAAGGAATTTATGTGTACGTGAGGTCATTAGTACTGCTGACAGGTCGCTGTCGCTGCAGACCGTCTAGGTAGGTACCGCCGCAGCGCCTGTCGCAGCCGGCAGACAGTGACTGTGATCCGGTTTGAAGGACGTTATAAGTACTACTGCTGGCAGGTCGCTGTCGCTGCAGACCGTCTAGGTAGGTGCCGCCGCAGCGCCTGTCGCAGCCGGCAGACAGTGATGTGATCCGGTTTGAAGGACGTTATAAGTACTACTGCTGGCAGGTCGCTGTCGCTGCAGACCGTCTAGGTAGGTACCGCCGCAGCGCCTGTCGCAGCCGGCAGACAGTGATGTGATCCGGTTTGAAGGACGTTATAAGTACTACTGCTGGCAGGTCGCTGTCGCTGCAGACCGTCTAGGTAGGTGCCGCCGCAGCGCCTGTCGCAGCCGGCAGACAGTGATGTGATCCGGTTTGAAGGACGTTATAAGTACTACTGCTGACAGGTCGCTGTCGCTGCAGACCGTCTAGGTAGGTACCGCCGCAGCGCCTGTCGCAGCCGACAGGCAGTGATGTGATCCGGTTTGAAGGACGTTATAAGTACTACTGCTGGCAGGTCGCTGTCGCTGCAGACCGTCTAGGTAGGTACCGCCGCAGCGCCTGTCGCAGCCGGCAGACAGTGATGTGATCCGGTTTGAAGGACGTTATAAGTACTACTGCTGACAGGTCGCTGTCGCTGCAGACCGTCTAGGTAGGTACCGCCGCAGCGCCTGTCGCAGCCGGCAGACAGTACTGTGATCCGGTTTGAAGGACGTTATAAGTACTACTGCTGGCAGGTCGCTGTCGCTGCAGACCGTCTAGGTAGGTGCCGCCGCAGCGCCTGTCGCAGCCGGCAGACAGTACTGTGATCCGGTTTGAAGGACGTTATAAGTACTACTGCTGGCAGGTCGCTGTCGCTGCAGACCGTCTAGGTAGGTGCCGCCGCAGCGCCTGTCGCAGCCGGCAGACAGTACTGTGATCCGGTTTGAAGGACGTTATAAGTACTACTGCTGGCAGGTCGCTGTCGCTGCAGACCGTCTAGGTAGGTGCCGCCGCAGCGCCTGTCGCAGCCGGCAGACAGTACTGTGATCCGGTTTGAAGGACGTTATAAGTACTACTGCTGGCAGGTCGCTGTCGCTGCAGACCGTCTAGGTAGGTGCCGCCGCAGCGCCTGTCGCAGCCGGCAGACAGTACTGTGATCCGGTTTGAAGGACGTTATAAGTACTACTGCTGGCAGGTCGCTGTCGCTGCAGACCGTCTAGGTAGGTGCCGCCGCAGCGCCTGTCGCAGCCGGCAGACAGTACTGTGATCCGGTTTGAAGGACGCTATCAGCTATTACTGGTGGTTATTGTCGCTGTCGCTGCAGACCGTCTAGGTAGGTGCCGCCGCAGCGCCTGTTGCAGCCGACACGCAGTACTGTGATCCGGTTTGAAGGGCGTTATAAGTACTATTGCTGGCAGGTCGCTGTCGCTGCAGACCGTCTAGGTAGGTGCCGCCGCAGCGCCTGTTGCAGCCGACACGCAGTACTGTGATCCGGTTTGAAGGGCGTTATAAGTACTACTGCTGGCAGGTCGCTGTCGCTGCAGACCGTCTAGGTAGGTGCCGCCGCAGCGCCTGTCGCACCCGGCAGACAGTGCTGTGATCCGGTTTGAAGGACGTTATAAGTACTATTGCTGGCAGGTCGCTGTCGCTGCAGACCGTCTAGGTAGGTGCCGCCGCAGCGCCTGTTGCAGCCGACACGCAGTACTGTGATCCGGTTTGAAGGGCGTTATAAGTACTATTGCTGGCAGGTCGCTGTCGCTGCAGACCGTCTAGGTAGGTGCCGCCGCAGCGCCTGTCGCAGCCGGCAGACAGTACTGTGATCCGGTTTGAAGGACCTTCAGCTATTACTGGTGGTTATTGTCGCTGTCGCTGCAGACCGTCTAGGTAGGTGCCGCCGCAGCGCCTGTTGCAGCCGACACGCAGTACTGTGATCCGGTTTGAAGGACGTTATGAGTACTATTGCTGGCAGGTCGCTGTCGCTGCAGACCGTCTAGGTAGGTGCCGCCGCAGCGCCTGTTGCAGCCGACACGACAGTACTGTGATCCGGTTTGAAGGACGTTATGAGTACTATTGCTGGCAGGTCGCTGTCGCTGCAGACCGTCTAGGTAGGTGCCGCCGCAGCGCCTGTCGCAGCCGGCAGACAGTACTGTGATCCGGTTTGAAGGACCTTCAGCTATTACTGGTGGTTATTGTCGCTGTCGCTGCAGACCGTCTAGGTAGGTGCCGCCGCAGCGCCTGTTGCACCCGGCAGACAGTGCTGTGATCCGGTTTGAAGGACGTTATAAGTACTATTGCTGGCAGGTCGCTGTCGCTGCAGACCGTCTAGGTAGGTGCCGCCGCAGCGCCTGTTGCAGCCGGCAGACAGTACTGTGATCCGGTTTGAAGGACGTTATGAGTACTATTGCTGGCAGGTCGCTGTCGCTGCAGACCGTCTAGGTAGGTGCCGCCGCAGCGCCTGTTGCAGCCGACACGACAGTACTGTGATCCGGTTTGAAGGGCGTTATAAGTACTATTGCTGGCAGGTCGCTGTCGCTGCAGACCGTCTAGGTAGGTGCCGCCGCAGCGCCTGTCGCAGCCGGCAGACAGTACTGTGATCCGGTTTGAAGGACGTTATAAGTACTATTGCTGGCAGGTCGCTGTCGCTGCAGACCGTCTAGGTAGGTGCCGCCGCAGCGCCTGTCGCAGCCGGCAGACAGTACTGTGATCCGGTTTGAAGGACCTTCAGCTATTACTGGTGGTTATTGTCGCTGTCGCTGCAGACCGTCTAGGTAGGTGCCGCCGCAGCGCCTGTTGCACCCGGCAGACAGTGCTGTGATCCGGTTTGAAGGACGTTATAAGTACTATTGCTGGCAGGTCGCTGTCGCTGCAGACCGTCTAGGTAGGTGCCGCCGCAGCGCCTGTCGCAGCCGGCAGACAGTACTGTGATCCGGTTTGAAGGACGCTATCAGCTATTACTGGTGGTTATTGTCGCTGTCGCTGCAGACCGTCTAGGTAGGTGCCGCCGCAGCGCCTGTTGCACCCGGCAGACAGTGCTGTGATCCGGTTTGAAGGACGTTATAAGTACTATTGCTGGCAGGTCGCTGTCGCTGCAGACCGTCTAGGTAGGTGCCGCCGCAGCGCCTGTTGCAGCCGACACGCAGTACTGTGATCCGGTTTGAAGGGCGTTATAAGTACTATTGCTGGCAGGTCGCTGTCGCTGCAGACCGTCTAGGTAGGTGCCGCCGCAGCGCCTGTTGCAGCCGACACGCAGTACTGTGATCCGGTTTGAAGGGCGTTATAAGTACTATTGCTGGCAGGTCGCTGTCGCTGCAGACCGTCTAGGTAGGTGCCGCCGCAGCGCCTGTTGCAGCCGACACGCAGTACTGTGATCCGGTTTGAAGGGCGTTATAAGTACTATTGCTGGCAGGTCGCTGTCGCTGCAGACCGTCTAGGTAGGTGCCGCCGCAGCGCCTGTTGCAGCCGACACGACAGTACTGTGATCCGGTTTGAAGGACGTTATAAGTACTATTGCTGGCAGGTCGCTGTCGCTGCAGACCGTCTAGGTAGGTGCCGCCGCAGCGCCTGTTGCAGCCGACACGCAGTACTGTGATCCGGTTTGAAGGGCGTTATAAGTACTATTGCTGGCAGGTCGCTGTCGCTGCAGACCGTCTAGGTAGGTGCCGCCGCAGCGCCTGTCGCAGCCGGCAGACAGTACTGTGATCCGGTTTGAAGGACGTTATAAGTACTATTGCTGGCAGGTCGCTGTCGCTGCAGACCGTCTAGGTAGGTGCCGCCGCAGCGCCTGTTGCAGCCGGCAGACAGTACTGTGATCCGGTTTGAAGGACGTTATGAGTACTATTGCTGGCAGGTCGCTGTCGCTGCAGACCGTCTAGGTAGGTGCCGCCGCAGCGCCTGTTGCAGCCGGCACGCAGTACTGTGATCCGGTTTGAAGGGCGTTATAAGTACTATTGCTGGCAGGTCGCTGTCGCTGCAGACCGTCTAGGTAGGTGCCGCCGCAGCGCCTGTTGCAGCCGGCAGACAGTACTGTGATCCGGTTTGAAGGACGTTATGAGTACTATTGCTGGCAGGTCGCTGTCGCTGCAGACCGTCTAGGTAGGTGCCGCCGCAGCGCCTGTTGCACCCGGCAGACAGTGCTGTGATCCGGTTTGAAGGACGTTATAAGTACTATTGCTGGCAGGTCGCTGTCGCTGCAGACCGTCTAGGTAGGTGCCGCCGCAGCGCCTGTTGCAGCCGACACGCAGTACTGTGATCCGGTTTGAAGGACCTTCAGCTATTACTGGTGGTTATTGTCGCTGTCGCTGCAGACCGTCTAGGTAGGTGCCGCCGCAGCGCCTGTTGCACCCGGCAGACAGTGCTGTGATCCGGTTTGAAGGACGTTATAAGTACTATTGCTGGCAGGTCGCTGTCGCTGCAGACCGTCTAGGTAGGTGCCGCCGCAGCGCCTGTTGCACCCGGCAGACAGTGCTGTGATCCGGTTTGAAGGACGTTATAAGTACTATTGCTGGCAGGTCGCTGTCGCTGCAGACCGTCTAGGTAGGTGCCGCCGCAGCGCCTGTCGCAGCCGGCAGACAGTGCTGTGATCCGGTTTGAAGGACGTTATAAGTACTACTGCTGGCAGGTCGCTGTCGCTGCAGACCGTCTAGGTAGGTGCCGCCGCAGCGCCTGTCGCAGCCGGCAGACAGTACTGTGATCCGGTTTGAAGGACGTTATAAGTACTATTGCTGGCAGGTCGCTGTCGCTGCAGACCGTCTAGGTAGGTGCCGCCGCAGCGCCTGTCGCAGCCGGCAGACAGTACTGTGATCCGGTTTGAAGGGCCTTCAGCTATTACTGATGGTTATTGTCGCTGTCGCTGCAGACCGTCTAGGTAGGTGCCGCCGCAGCGCCTGTTGCACCCGGCAGACAGTGCTGTGATCCGGTTTGAAGGACGTTATAAGTACTACTGCTGGCAGGTCGCTGTCGCTGCAGACCGTCTAGGTAGGTGCCGCCGCAGCGCCTGTCGCAGCCGGCAGACAGTACTGTGATCCGGTTTGAAGGGCGCTATCAGCTATTACTGCTGGTTATTGTCGCTGTCGCTGCAGACCGTCTAGGTAGGTGCCGCCGCAGCGCCTGTTGCACCCGGCAGACAGTGCTGTGATCCGGTTTGAAGGACGTTATAAGTACTATTGCTGGCAGGTCGCTGTCGCTGCAGACCGTCTAGGTAGGTGCCGCCGCAGCGCCTGTTGCACCCGGCAGACAGTGCTGTGATCCGGTTTGAAGGACGTTATAAGTACTATTGCTGGCAGGTCGCTGTCGCTGCAGACCGTCTAGGTAGGTGCCGCCGCAGCGCCTGTCGCAGCCGGCAGACAGTACTGTGATCCGGTTTGAAGGACCTTCAGCTATTACTGGTGGTTATTGTCGCTGTCGCTGCAGACCGTCTAGGTAGGTGCCGCCGCAGCGCCTGTTGCACCCGGCAGACAGTGCTGTGATCCGGTTTGAAGGACGTTATAAGTACTATTGCTGGCAGGTCGCTGTCGCTGCAGACCGTCTAGGTAGGTGCCGCCGCAGCGCCTGTCGCAGCCGGCAGACAGTACTGTGATCCGGTTTGAAGGACGCTATCAGCTATTACTGGTGGTTATTGTCGCTGTCGCTGCAGACCGTCTAGGTAGGTGCCGCCGCAGCGCCTGTTGCAGCCGACACGCAGTACTGTGATCCGGTTTGAAGGACGTTATGAGTACTATTGCTGGCAGGTCGCTGTCGCTGCAGACCGTCTAGGTAGGTGCCGCCGCAGCGCCTGTTGCAGCCGGCAGACAGTGCTGTGATCCGGTTTGAAGGACGTTATAAGTACTATTGCTGGCAGGTCGCTGTCGCTGCAGACCGTCTAGGTAGGTGCCGCCGCAGCGCCTGTTGCAGCCGGCAGACAGTACTGTGATCCGGTTTGAAGGACGTTATGAGTACTATTGCTGGCAGGTCGCTGTCGCTGCAGACCGTCTAGGTAGGTGCCGCCGCAGCGCCTGTTGCAGCCGACACGCAGTACTGTGATCCGGTTTGAAGGGCGTTATAAGTACTACTGCTGGCAGGTCGCTGTCGCTGCAGACCGTCTAGGTAGGTGCCGCCGCAGCGCCTGTCGCAGCCGGCAGACAGTACTGTGATCCGGTTTGAAGGACCTTCAGCTATTACTGGTGGTTATTGTCGCTGTCGCTGCAGACCGTCTAGGTAGGTGCCGCCGCAGCGCCTGTTGCACCCGGCAGACAGTGCTGTGATCCGGTTTGAAGGACGTTATAAGTACTATTGCTGGCAGGTCGCTGTCGCTGCAGACCGTCTAGGTAGGTGCCGCCGCAGCGCCTGTTGCAGCCGGCAGACAGTGCTGTGATCCGGTTTGAAGGACGTTATAAGTACTATTGCTGGCAGGTCGCTGTCGCTGCAGACCGTCTAGGTAGGTGCCGCCGCAGCGCCTGTCGCAGCCGGCAGACAGTGCTGTGATCCGGTTTGAAGGACGTTATAAGTACTATTGCTGGCAGGTCGCTGTCGCTGCAGACCGTCTAGGTAGGTGCCGCCGCAGCGCCTGTTGCAGCCGGCAGACAGTACTGTGATCCGGTTTGAAGGACGTTATGAGTACTATTGCTGGCAGGTCGCTGTCGCTGCAGACCGTCTAGGTAGGTGCCGCCGCAGCGCCTGTTGCAGCCGACACGCAGTACTGTGATCCGGTTTGAAGGACGTTATAAGTACTATTGCTGGCAGGTCGCTGTCGCTGCAGACCGTCTAGGTAGGTGCCGCCGCAGCGCCTGTTGCAGCCGACACGCAGTACTGTGATCCGGTTTGAAGGGCGTTATAAGTACTATTGCTGGCAGGTCGCTGTCGCTGCAGACCGTCTAGGTAGGTGCCGCCGCAGCGCCTGTTGCAGCCGACACGCAGTACTGTGATCCGGTTTGAAGGGCGTTATAAGTACTATTGCTGGCAGGTCGCTGTCGCTGCAGACCGTCTAGGTAGGTGCCGCCGCAGCGCCTGTTGCAGCCGACACGCAGTACTGTGATCCGGTTTGAAGGGCGTTATAAGTACTATTGCTGGCAGGTCGCTGTCGCTGCAGACCGTCTAGGTAGGTGCCGCCGCAGCGCCTGTCGCAGCCGGCAGACAGTACTGTGATCCGGTTTGAAGGGCGTTATAAGTACTATTGCTGGCAGGTCGCTGTCGCTGCAGACCGTCTAGGTAGGTGCCGCCGCAGCGCCTGTCGCAGCCGGCAGACAGTACTGTGATCCGGTTTGAAGGACGTTATGAGTACTATTGCTGGCAGGTCGCTGTCGCTGCAGACCGTCTAGGTAGGTGCCGCCGCAGCGCCTGTTGCAGCCGACACGCAGTACTGTGATCCGGTTTGAAGGGCGTTATAAGTACTATTGCTGGCAGGTCGCTGTCGCTGCAGACCGTCTAGGTAGGTGCCGCCGCAGCGCCTGTCGCAGCCGGCAGACAGTACTGTGATCCGGTTTGAAGGACGTTATAAGTACTATTGCTGGCAGGTCGCTGTCGCTGCAGACCGTCTAGGTAGGTGCCGCCGCAGCGCCTGTCGCAGCCGGCAGACAGTACTGTGATCCGGTTTGAAGGACCTTCAGCTATTACTGGTGGTTATTGTCGCTGTCGCTGCAGACCGTCTAGGTAGGTGCCGCCGCAGCGCCTGTTGCACCCGGCAGACAGTGCTGTGATCCGGTTTGAAGGACGTTATAAGTACTATTGCTGGCAGGTCGCTGTCGCTGCAGACCGTCTAGGTAGGTGCCGCCGCAGCGCCTGTCGCACCCGGCAGACAGTGCTGTGATCCGGTTTGAAGGACGTTATAAGTACTATTGCTGGCAGGTCGCTGTCGCTGCAGACCGTCTAGGTAGGTGCCGCCGCAGCGCCTGTTGCAGCCGACAGACAGTACTGTGATCCGGTTTGAAGGACGTTATAAGTACTATTGCTGGCAGGTCGCTGTCGCTGCAGACCGTCTAGGTAGGTGCCGCCGCAGCGTCTGTTGCAGCCGGCAGACAGTACTGTGATCCGGTTCGAAGGACGTTATAAGTACTATTGCTGGCAGGTCGCTGTCGCTGCAGACCGTCTAGGTAGGTGCCGCCGCAGCGCCTGTCGCAGCCGGCAGACAGTGCTGTGATCCGGTTTGAAGGACCTTCAGCTATTACTGGTGGTTATTGTCGCTGTCGCTGCAGACCGTCTAGGTAGGTGCCGCCGCAGCGCCTGTTGCACCCGGCAGACAGTGCTGTGATCCGGTTTGAAGGACGTTATAAGTACTACTGCTGGCAGGTCGCTGTCGCTGCAGACCGTCTAGGTAGGTGCCGCCGCAGCGCCTGTTGCAGCCGGCAGACAGTACTGTGATCCGGTTTGAAGGACGTTATAAGTACCATTGCTGGCAGGTCGCTGTCGCTGCAGACCGTCTAGGTAGGTGCCGCCGCAGCGCCTGTTGCACCCGGCAGACAGTGCTGTGATCCGGTTTGAAGGACGTTATAAGTACCATTGCTGGCAGGTCGCTGTCGCTGCAGACCGTCTAGGTAGGTGCCGCCGCAGCGCCTGTTGCACCCGGCAGACAGTGCTGTGATCCGGTTTGAAGGACGTTATAAGTACTATTGCTGGCAGGTCGCTGTCGCTGCAGACCGTCTAGGTAGGTGCCGCCGCAGCGCCTGTCGCAGCCGGCAGACAGTACTGTGATCCGGTTTGAAGGACGTTATAAGTACTACTGCTGGCAGGTCGCTGTCGCTGCAGACCGTCTAGGTAGGTGCCGCCGCAGCGCCTGTTGCACCCGGCAGACAGTGCTGTGATCCGGTTTGAAGGACGTTATAAGTACTATTGCTGGCAGGTCGCTGTCGCTGCAGACCGTCTAGGTAGGTGCCGCCGCAGCGCCTGTTGCAGCCGACAGACAGTACTGTGATCCGGTTTGAAGGACGTTATAAGTACTATTGCTGGCAGGTCGCTGTCGCTGCAGACCGTCTAGGTAGGTGCCGCCGCAGCGCCTGTTGCAGCCGGCAGACAGTACTGTGATCCGGTTTGAAGGACGTTATGAGTACTATTGCTGGCAGGTCGCTGTCGCTGCAGACCGTCTAGGTAGGTGCCGCCGCAGCGCCTGTTGCAGCCGACACGCAGTACTGTGATCCGGTTTGAAGGACGTTATGAGTACTATTGCTGGCAGGTCGCTGTCGCTGCAGACCGTCTAGGTAGGTGCCGCCGCAGCGCCTGTTGCAGCCGACACGCAGTACTGTGATCCGGTTTGAAGGGCGTTATAAGTACTATTGCTGGCAGGTCGCTGTCGCTGCAGACCGTCTAGGTAGGTGCCGCCGCAGCGCCTGTTGCAGCCGACACGACAGTACTGTGATCCGGTTTGAAGGGCGTTATAAGTACTATTGCTGGCAGGTCGCTGTCGCTGCAGACCGTCTAGGTAGGTGCCGCCGCAGCGCCTGTTGCAGCCGACACGCAGTACTGTGATCCGGTTTGAAGGGCGTTATAAGTACTATTGCTGGCAGGTCGCTGTCGCTGCAGACCGTCTAGGTAGGTGCCGCCGCAGCGCCTGTCGCAGCCGGCAGACAGTACTGTGATCCGGTTTGAAGGGCGTTATAAGTACTATTGCTGGCAGGTCGCTGTCGCTGCAGACCGTCTAGGTAGGTGCCGCCGCAGCGCCTGTCGCAGCCGGCAGACAGTACTGTGATCCGGTTTGAAGGACGTTATGAGTACTATTGCTGGCAGGTCGCTGTCGCTGCAGACCGTCTAGGTAGGTGCCGCCGCAGCGCCTGTTGCAGCCGACACGCAGTACTGTGATCCGGTTTGAAGGGCGTTATAAGTACTATTGCTGGCAGGTCGCTGTCGCTGCAGACCGTCTAGGTAGGTGCCGCCGCAGCGCCTGTCGCAGCCGGCAGACAGTACTGTGATCCGGTTTGAAGGACGTTATAAGTACTATTGCTGGCAGGTCGCTGTCGCTGCAGACCGTCTAGGTAGGTGCCGCCGCAGCGCCTGTCGCAGCCGGCAGACAGTACTGTGATCCGGTTTGAAGGACCTTCAGCTATTACTGGTGGTTATTGTCGCTGTCGCTGCAGACCGTCTAGGTAGGTGCCGCCGCAGCGCCTGTTGCACCCGGCAGACAGTGCTGTGATCCGGTTTGAAGGACGTTATAAGTACTATTGCTGGCAGGTCGCTGTCGCTGCAGACCGTCTAGGTAGGTGCCGCCGCAGCGCCTGTCGCAGCCGGCAGACAGTGCTGTGATCCGGTTTGAAGGACGTTATAAGTACTATTGCTGGCAGGTCGCTGTCGCTGCAGACCGTCTAGGTAGGTGCCGCCGCAGCGCCTGTTGCAGCCGACAGACAGTACTGTGATCCGGTTTGAAGGACGTTATAAGTACTATTGCTGGCAGGTCGCTGTCGCTGCAGACCGTCTAGGTAGGTGCCGCCGCAGCGCCTGTTGCAGCCGGCAGACAGTACTGTGATCCGGTTCGAAGGACGTTATAAGTACTATTGCTGGCAGGTCGCTGTCGCTGCAGACCGTCTAGGTAGGTGCCGCCGCAGCGCCTGTCGCAGCCGGCAGACAGTGCTGTGATCCGGTTTGAAGGACCTTCAGCTATTACTGGTGGTTATTGTCGCTGTCGCTGCAGACCGTCTAGGTAGGTGCCGCCGCAGCGCCTGTTGCACCCGGCAGACAGTGCTGTGATCCGGTTTGAAGGACGTTATAAGTACTACTGCTGGCAGGTCGCTGTCGCTGCAGACCGTCTAGGTAGGTGCCGCCGCAGCGCCTGTTGCAGCCGGCAGACAGTACTGTGATCCGGTTTGAAGGACGTTATAAGTACTATTGCTGGCAGGTCGCTGTCGCTGCAGACCGTCTAGGTAGGTGCCGCCGCAGCGCCTGTTGCACCCGGCAGACAGTGCTGTGATCCGGTTTGAAGGACGTTATAAGTACCATTGCTGGCAGGTCGCTGTCGCTGCAGACCGTCTAGGTAGGTGCCGCCGCAGCGCCTGTTGCACCCGGCAGACAGTGCTGTGATCCGGTTTGAAGGACGTTATAAGTACTATTGCTGGCAGGTCGCTGTCGCTGCAGACCGTCTAGGTAGGTGCCGCCGCAGCGCCTGTCGCAGCCGGCAGACAGTACTGTGATCCGGTTTGAAGGACGTTATAAGTACTACTGCTGGCAGGTAGCTGTCGCTGCAGACCGTCTAGGTAGGTGCCGCCGCAGCGCCTGTTGCACCCGGCAGACAGTGCTGTGATCCGGTTTGAAGGACGTTATAAGTACTATTGCTGGCAGGTCGCTGTCGCTGCAGACCGTCTAGGTAGGTGCCGCCGCAGCGCCTGTTGCAGCCGACAGACAGTACTGTGATCCGGTTTGAAGGACGTTGTAAGTACTATTGCTGGCAGGTCGCTGTCGCTGCAGACCGTCTAGGTAGGTGCCGCCGCAGCGTCTGTTGCAGCCGGCAGACAGTACCGTGATCCGGTTCGAAGGACGTTATAAGTACTATTGCTGGCAGGTCGCTGTCGCTGCAGACCGTCTAGGTAGGTGCCGCCGCAGCGCCTGTCGCAGCCGGCAGACAGTACTGTGATCCGGTTTGAAGGACCTTCAGCTATTACTGGTGGTTATTGTCGCTGTCGCTGCAGACCGTCTAGGTAGGTGCCGCCGCAGCGCCTGTTGCACCCGGCAGACAGTGCTGTGATCCGGTTTGAAGGACGTTATAAGTACTATTGCTGGCAGGTCGCTGTCGCTGCAGACCGTCTAGGTAGGTGCCGCCGCAGCGCCTGTTGCAGCCGGCAGACAGTACTGTGATCCGGTTTGAAGGACGTTATAAGTACTATTGCTGGCAGGTCGCTGTCGCTGCAGACCGTCTAGGTAGGTGCCGCCGCAGCGCCTGTCGCAGCCGGCAGACAGTACTGTGATCCGGTTTGAAGGACCTTCAGCTATTACTGGTGGTTATTGTCGCTGTCGCTGCAGACCGTCTAGGTAGGTGCCGCCGCAGCGCCTGTTGCACCCGGCAGACAGTGCTGTGATCCGGTTTGAAGGACGTTATAAGTACTATTGCTGGCAGGTCGCTGTCGCTGCAGACCGTCTAGGTAGGTGCCGCCGCAGCGCCTGTCGCAGCCGGCAGACAGTACTGTGATCCGGTTTGAAGGACGTTATAAGTACTATTGCTGGCAGGTCGCTGTCGCTGCAGACCGTCTAGGTAGGTGCCGCCGCAGCGCCTGTCGCAGCCGGCAGACAGTACTGTGATCCGGTTTGAAGGACGTTATGAGTACTATTGCTGGCAGGTCGCTGTCGCTGCAGACCGTCTAGGTAGGTGCCGCCGCAGCGCCTGTCGCAGCCGACAGACATTTCTGTGATCCGGTTTGAAGGACCTTCAGCTATTACTGGTGGTTATTGTCGCTGTCGCTGCAGACCGTCTAGGTAGGTGCCGCCGCAGCGCCTGTTGCACCCGGCAGACAGTGCTGTGATCCGGTTTGAAGGACGTTATAAGTACTACTGCTGGCAGGTCGCTGTCGCTGCAGACCGTCTAGGTAGGTGCCGCCGCAGCGCCTGTTGCAGCCGGCAGACAGTACTGTGATCCGGTTTGAAGGACGTTATAAGTACTATTGCTGGCAGGTCGCTGTCGCTGCAGACCGTCTAGGTAGGTGCCGCCGCAGCGCCTGTTGCAGCCGGCAGACAGTACTGTGATCCGGTTCGAAGGACGTTATAAGTACTATTGCTGGCAGGTCGCTGTCGCTGCAGACCGTCTAGGTAGGTGCCGCCGCAGCGCCTGTTGCAGCCGACAGACAGTACTGTGATCCGGTTTGAAGGACGTTATAAGTACTATTGCTGGCAGGTCGCTGTCGCTGCAGACCGTCTAGGTAGGTGCCGCCGCAGCGCCTGTTGCAGCCGACAGACAGTACTGTGATCCGGTTTGAAGGACGTTATAAGTACTATTGCTGGCAGGTCGCTGTCGCTGCAGACCGTCTAGGTAGGTGCCGCCGCAGCGCCTGTCGCAGCCGGCAGACAGTACTGTGATCCGGTTTGAAGGACGTTATAAGTACTATTGCTGGCAGGTCGCTGTCGCTGCAGACCGTCTAGGTAGGTGCCGCCGCAGCGCCTGTCGCAGCCGGCAGACAGTACTGTGATCCGGTTTGAAGGACCTTCAGCTATTACTGGTGGTTATTGTCGCTGTCGCTGCAGACCGTCTAGGTAGGTGCCGCCGCAGCGCCTGTTGCAGCCGGCAGACAGTACTGTGATCCGGTTTGAAGGACGTTATAAGTACTATTGCTGGCAGGTCGCTGTCGCTGCAGACCGTCTAGGTAGGTGCCGCCGCAGCGCCTGTCGCAGCCGGCAGACAGTACTGTGATCCGGTTCGAAGGACGTTATAAGTACTATTGCTGGCAGGTCGCTGTCGCTGCAGACCGTCTAGGTAGGTGCCGCCGCAGCGCCTGTCGCAGCCGGCAGACAGTACTGTGATCCGGTTTGAAGGACCTTCAGCTATTACTGGTGGTTATTGTCGCTGTCGCTGCAGACCGTCTAGGTAGGTGCCGCCGCAGCGCCTGTTGCAGCCGGCAGACAGTACTGTGATCCGGTTCGAAGGACGTTATAAGTACTATTGCTGGCAAGTCGCTGTCGCTGCAGACCGTCTAGGTAGGTGCCGCCGCAGCGCCTGTTGCAGCCGGCAGACAGTACTGTGATCCGGTTCGAAGGGCGTTATAAGTACTATTGCTGGCAGGTCGCTGTCGCTGCAGACCGTCTAGGTAGGTGCCGCCGCAGCGCCTGTTGCAGCCGGCAGACAGTACTGTGATCCGGTTCGAAGGACGTTATAAGTACTATTGCTGGCAGGTCGCTGTCGCTGCAGACCGTCTAGGTAGGTGCCGCCGCAGCGCCTGTCGCAGCCGGCAGACAGTACTGTGATCCGGTTTGAAGGACGTTATAAGTACTATTGCTGGCAGGTCGCTGTCGCTGCAGACCGTCTAGGTAGGTGCCGCCGCAGCGCCTGTTGCAGCCGGCAGACAGTACTGTGATCCGGTTTGAAGGGCGTTATAAGTACTATTGCTGGCAGGTCGCTGTCGCTGCAGACCGTCTAGGTAGGTGCCGCCGCAGCGCCTGTCGCAGCCGGCAGACAGTACTGTGATCCGGTTCGAAGGGCGTTATAAGTACTATTGCTGGCAGGTCGCTGTCGCTGCAGACCGTCTAGGTAGGTGCCGCCGCAGCGCCTGTCGCAGCCGGCAGACAGTACTGTGATCCGGTTTGAAGGACGTTATAAGTACTACTGCTGGCAGGTCGCTGTCGCTGCAGACCGTCTAGGTAGGTGCCGCCGCAGCGCCTGTCGCAGCCGGCAGACAGTACTGTGATCCGGTTTGAAGGACGTTATAAGTACTACTGCTGGCAGGTCGCTGTCGCTGCAGACCGTCTAGGTAGGTGCCGCCGCAGCGCCTGTTGCAGCCGGCAGACAGTACTGTGATCCGGTTTGAAGGACGTTATAAGTACTACTGCTGGCAGGTCGCTGTCGCTGCAGACCGTCTAGGTAGGTGCCGCCGCAGCGCCTGTTGCAGCCGACACGCAGTACTGTGATCCGGTTTGAAGGGCGTTATAAGTACTACTGCTGGCAGGTCGCTGTCGCTGCAGACCGTCTAGGTAGGTGCCGCCGCAGCGCCTGTCGCAGCCGGCAGACAGTACTGTGATCCGGTTTGAAGGACGTTATAAGTACTACTGCTGGCAGGTCGCTGTCGCTGCAGACCGTCTAGGTAGGTGCCGCCGCAGCGCCTGTCGCAGCCGGCAGACAGTACTGTGATCCGGTTTGAAGGACGTTATAAGTACTACTGCTGGCAGGTCGCTGTCGCTGCAGACCGTCTAGGTAGGTGCCGTCGCAGCGCCTGTCGCAGCCGGCAGACAGTACTGTGATCCGGTTTGAAGGACGTTATAAGTACTACTGCTGGCAGGTCGCTGTCGCTGCAGACCGTCTAGGTAGGTGCCGCCGCAGCGCCTGTCGCAGCCGGCAGACAGTACTGTGATCCGGTTTGAAGGACGTTATAAGTACTACTGCTGGCAGGTCGCTGTCGCTGCAGACCGTCTAGGTAGGTGCCGCCGCAGCGCCTGTCGCAGCCGGCAGACAGTACTGTGATCCGGTTTGAAGGACGTTATAAGTACTACTGCTGGCAGGTCGCTGTCGCTGCAGACCGTCTAGGTAGGTGCCGTCGCAGCGCCTGTCGCAGCCGGCAGACAGTACTGTGATCCGGTTTGAAGGACGTTATAAGTACTACTGCTGGCAGGTCGCTGTCGCTGCAGACCGTCTAGGTAGGTGCCGTCGCAGCGCCTGTCGCAGCCGGCAGACAGTACTGAGATCCGGTTTGAAGGACGTTATAAGTACTACTGCTGGCAGGTCTCTGTCGCTGCAGACCGTCTAGGTAGGTGCCGCCGCAGCGCCTGTTGCAGCCGACACGCAGTACTGTGATCCGGTTTGAAGGGCGTTATAAGTACTATTGCTGGCAGGTCGCTGTCGCTGCAGACCGTCTAGGTAGGTGCCGCCGCAGCGCCTGTCGCAGCCGGCAGACAGTACTGTGATCCGGTTTGAAGGACGTTATAAGTACTACTGCTGGCAGGTCGCTGTCGCTGCAGACCGTCTAGGTAGGTGCCGCCGCAGCGCCTGTCGCAGCCGGCAGACAGTACTGTGATCCGGTTTGAAGGACGTTATAAGTACTACTGCTGGCAGGTCGCTGTCGCTGCAGACCGTCTAGGTAGGTGCCGCCGCAGCGCCTGTCGCAGCCGGCAGACAGTACTGTGATCCGGTTTGAAGGACGTTATAAGTACTATTGCTGGCAGGTCGCTGTCGCTGCAGACCGTCTAGGTAGGTGCCGCCGCAGCGCCTGTTGCAGGCGACACGCAGTACTGTGATCCGGTTTGAAGGGCGTTATAAGTACTATTGCTGGCAGGTCGCTGTCGCTGCAGACCGTCTAGGTAGGTGCCGCCGCAGTGCCTGTTGCAGCCGACACGCAGTACTGTGATCCGGTTTGAAGGGCGTTATAAGTACTATTGCTGGCAGGTCGCTGTCGCTGCAGACCGTCTAGGTAGGTGCCGCCGCAGCGCCTGTTGCAGGCGACACGCAGTACTGTGATCCGGTTTGAAGGGCGTTATAAGTACTATTGCTGGCAGGTCGCTGTCGCTGCAGACCGTCTAGGTAGGTGCCGCCGCAGCGCCTGTTGCAGGCGACACGCAGTACTGTGATCCGGTTTGAAGGGCGTTATAAGTACTATTGCTGGCAGGTCGCTGTCGCTGCAGACCGTCTAGGTAGGTGCCGCCGCAGCGCCTGTTGCAGCCGACACACAGTACTGTGATCCGGTTTGAAGGGCGTTATAAGTACTATTGCTGGCAGGTCGCTGTCGCTGCAGACCGTCTAGGTAGGTGCCGCCGCAGCGTCTGTTGCAGGCGACACGCAGTACTGTGATCCGGTTTGAAGGGCGTTATAAGTACTATTGCTGGCAGGTCGCTGTCGCTGCAGACCGTCTAGGTAGGTGCCGCCGCAGCGTCTGTTGCAGGCGACACGCAGTACTGTGATCCGGTTTGAAGGGCGTTATAAGTACTATTGCTGGCAGGTCGCTGTCGCTGCAGACCGTCTAGGTAGGTGCCGCCGCAGTGCCTGTTGCAGGCGACACGCAGTACTGTGATCCGGTTTGAAGGGCGTTATAAGTACTATTGCTGGCAGGTCGCTGTCGCTGCAGACCGTCTAGGTAGGTGCCGCCGCAGCGTCTGTTGCAGGCGACACGCAGTACTGTGATCCGGTTTGAAGGGCGTTATAAGTACTATTGCTGGCAGGTCGCTGTCGCTGCAGACCGTCTAGGTAGGTGCCGCCGCAGCGCCTGTCGCAGCCGGCAGACAGTACTGTGATCCGGTTTGAAGGACGTTATAAGTACTATTGCTGGCAGGTCGCTGTCGCTGCAGACCGTCTAGGTAGGTGCCGCCGCAGCGCCTGTTGCAGCCGACACACAGTACTGTGATCCGGTTTGAAGGGCGTTATAAGTACTATTGCTGGCAGGTCGCTGTCGCTGCAGACCGTCTAGGTAGGTGCCGCCGCAGCGTCTGTTGCAGGCGACACGCAGTACTGTGATCCGGTTTGAAGGGCGTTATAAGTACTATTGCTGGCAGGTCGCTGTCGCTGCAGACCGTCTAGGTAGGTGCCGCCGCAGCGTCTGTTGCAGGCGACACGCAGTACTGTGATCCGGTTTGAAGGGCGTTATAAGTACTATTGCTGGCAGGTCGCTGTCGCTGCAGACCGTCTAGGTAGGTGCCGCCGCAGTGCCTGTTGCAGGCGACACGCAGTACTGTGATCCGGTTTGAAGGGCGTTATAAGTACTATTGCTGGCAGGTCGCTGTCGCTGCAGACCGTCTAGGTAGGTGCCGCCGCAGCGCCTGTTGCAGGCGACACGCAGTACTGTGATCCGGTTTGAAGGGCGTTATAAGTACTATTGCTGGCAGGTCGCTGTCGCTGCAGACCGTCTAGGTAGGTGCCGCCGCAGCGCCTGTCGCAGCCGGCAGACAGTACTGTGATCCGGTTTGAAGGACGTTATAAGTACTATTGCTGGCAGGTCGCTGTCGCTGCAGACCGTCTAGGTAGGTGCCGCCGCAGCGCCTGTTGCAGCCGACACGCAGTACTGTGATCCGGTTTGAAGGGCGTTATAAGTACTACTGCTGGCAGGTCGCTGTCGCTGCAGACCGTCTAGGTAGGTGCCGCCGCAGCGCCTGTTGCAGCCGACACGCAGTACTGTGATCCGGTTTGAAGGGCGTTATAAGTACTATTGCTGGCAGGTCGCTGTCGCTGCAGACCGTCTAGGTAGGTGCCGCCGCAGCGCCTGTTGCAGCCGACACGCAGTACTGTGATCCGGTTTGAAGGGCGTTATAAGTACTATTGCTGGCAGGTCGCTGTCGCTGCAGACCGTCTAGGTAGGTGCCGCCGCAGCGCCTGTTGCAGCCGGCAGACAGTACTGTGATCCGGTTTGAAGGACGTTATAAGTACTACTGCTGGCAGGTCGCTGTCGCTGCAGACCGTCTAGGTAGGTGCCGCCGCAGCGCCTGTTGCAGCCGACACGCAGTACTGTGATCCGGTTTGAAGGGCGTTATAAGTACTATTGCTGGCAGGTCGCTGTCGCTGCAGACCGTCTAGGTAGGTGCCGCCGCAGCGCCTGTTGCAGCCGACACGCAGTACTGTGATCCGGTTTGAAGGGCGTTATAAGTACTATTGCTGGCAGGTCGCTGTCGCTGCAGACCGTCTAGGTAGGTGCCGCCGCAGCGCCTGTTGCAGGCGACACGCAGTACTGTGATCCGGTTTGAAGGGCGTTATAAGTACTATTGCTGGCAGGTCGCTGTCGCTGCAGACCGTCTAGGTAGGTGCCGCCGCAGCGCCTGTTGCAGCCGACACGCAGTACTGTGATCCGGTTTGAAGGGCGTTATAAGTACTATTGCTGGCAGGTCGCTGTCGCTGCAGACCGTCTAGGTAGGTGCCGCCGCAGCGCCTGTTGCAGGCGACACGCAGTACTGTGATCCGGTTTGAAGGGCGTTATAAGTACTATTGCTGGCAGGTCGCTGTCGCTGCAGACCGTCTAGGTAGGTGCCGCCGCAGCGCCTGTCGCAGCCGGCAGACAGTACTGTGATCCGGTTTGAAGGACGTTATAAGTACTATTGCTGGCAGGTCGCTGTCGCTGCAGACCGTCTAGGTAGGTGCCGCCGCAGCGCCTGTTGCAGCCGACACGCAGTACTGTGATCCGGTTTGAAGGGCGTTATAAGTACTACTGCTGGCAGGTCGCTGTCGCTGCAGACCGTCTAGGTAGGTGCCGCCGCAGCGCCTGTTGCAGCCGACACGCAGTACTGTGATCCGGTTTGAAGGGCGTTATAAGTACTATTGCTGGCAGGTCGCTGTCGCTGCAGACCGTCTAGGTAGGTGCCGCCGCAGCGCCTGTTGCAGCCGACACGCAGTACTGTGATCCGGTTTGAAGGGCGTTATAAGTACTATTGCTGGCAGGTCGCTGTCGCTGCAGACCGTCTAGGTAGGTGCCGCCGCAGCGCCTGTTGCAGCCGGCAGACAGTACTGTGATCCGGTTTGAAGGACGTTATAAGTACTACTGCTGGCAGGTCGCTGTCGCTGCAGACCGTCTAGGTAGGTGCCGCCGCAGCGCCTGTTGCAGCCGACACGCAGTACTGTGATCCGGTTTGAAGGGCGTTATAAGTACTATTGCTGGCAGGTCGCTGTCGCTGCAGACCGTCTAGGTAGGTGCCGCCGCAGCGCCTGTCGCAGCCGGCAGACAGTACTGTGATCCGGTTTGAAGGACGTTATAAGTACTACTGCTGGCAGGTCGCTGTCGCTGCAGACCGTCTAGGTAGGTGCCGCCGCAGCGCCTGTTGCAGCCGACACGCAGTACTGTGATCCGGTTTGAAGGGCGTTATAAGTACTACTGCTGGCAGGTCGCTGTCGCTGCAGACCGTCTAGGTAGGTGCCGCCGCAGCGCCTGTCGCAGCCGGCAGACAGTACTGTGATCCGGTTTGAAGGACGTTATAAGTACTACTGCTGGCAGGTCGCTGTCGCTGCAGACCGTCTAGGTAGGTGCCGCCGCAGCGCCTGTCGCAGCCGGCAGACAGTACTGTGATCCGGTTTGAAGGACGTTATAAGTACTACTGCTGGCAGGTCGCTGTCGCTGCAGACCGTCTAGGTAGGTGCCGTCGCAGCGCCTGTCGCAGCCGGCAGACAGTACTGTGATCCGGTTTGAAGGACGTTATAAGTACTACTGCTGGCAGTTCTCTGTCGCTGCAGACCGTCTAGGTAGGTGCCGCCGCAGCGCCTGTCGCAGCCGGCAGACAGTGCTGTGATCCGGTTTGAAGGACGTTATAAGTACTACTGCTGGCAGGTCGCTGTCGCTGCAGACCGTCTAGGTAGGTGCCGTCGCAGCGCCTGTCGCAGCCGGCAGACAGTACTGTGATCCGGTTTGAAGGACGTTATAAGTACTACTGCTGGCAGGTCTCTGTCGCTGCAGACCGTCTAGGTAGGTGCCGCCGCAGCGCCTGTCGCAGCCGGCAGACAGTAATGTGATCCGGTTTGAAGGACGTTATAAGTACTACTGCTGGCAGGTCGCTGTCGCTGCAGACCGTCTAGGTAGGTGCCGCCGCAGCGCCTGTTGCAGCCGACACGCAGTACTGTGATCCGGTTTGAAGGGCGTTATAAGTACTACTGCTGGCAGGTCGCTGTCGCTGCAGACCGTCTAGGTAGGTGCCGCCGCAGCGCCTGTCGCAGCCGGCAGACAGTACTGTGATCCGGTTTGAAGGACGTTATAAGTACTACTGCTGGCAGGTCGCTGTCGCTGCAGACCGTCTAGGTAGGTGCCGCCGCAGCGCCTGTCGCAGCCGGCAGACAGTACTGTGATCCGGTTTGAAGGACGTTATAAGTACTACTGCTGGCAGGTCGCTGTCGCTGCAGACCGTCTAGGTAGGTGCCGTCGCAGCGCCTGTCGCAGCCGGCAGACAGTACTGTGATCCGGTTTGAAGGACGTTATAAGTACTACTGCTGGCAGGTCTCTGTCGCTGCAGACCGTCTAGGTAGGTGCCGCCGCAGCGCCTGTCGCAGCCGGCAGACAGTAATGTGATCCGGTTTGAAGGACGTTATAAGTACTATTGCTGGCAGGTCGCTGTCGCTGCAGACCGTCTAGGTAGGTGCCGCCGCAGCGCCTGTTGCAGGCGATACGCAGTACTGTGATCCGGTTTTAAGGGCGTTATAAGTACTATTGCTGGCAGGTCGCTGTCGCTGCAGACCGTCTAGGTAGGTGCCGCCGCAGTGCCTGTTGCAGCCGACACGCAGTACTGTGATCCGGTTTGAAGGGCGTTATAAGTACTATTGCTGGCAGGTCGCTGTCGCTGCAGACCGTCTAGGTAGGTGCCGCCGCAGTGCCTGTTGCAGCCGACACGCAGTACTGTGATCCGGTTTGAAGGGCGTTATAAGTACTATTGCTGGCAGGTCGCTGTCGCTGCAGACCGTCTAGGTAGGTGCCGCCGCAGCGCCTGTTGCAGGCGACACGCAGTACTGTGATCCGGTTTGAAGGGCGTTATAAGTACTATTGCTGGCAGGTCGCTGTCGCTGCAGACCGTCTAGGTAGGTGCCGCCGCAGCGCCTGTTGCAGGCGACACGCAGTACTGTGATCCGGTTTGAAGGGCGTTATAAGTACTATTGCTGGCAAGTCGCTGTCGCTGCAGACCGTCTAGGTAGGTGCCGCCGCAGCGCCTGTTGCAGCCGACACGCAGTACTGTGATACGGTTTGAAGGGCGTTATAAGTACTATTGCTGGCAGGTCGCTGTCGCTGCAGACCGTCTAGGTAGGTGCCGCCGCAGCGCCTGTTGCAGCCGACACGCAGTACTGTGATCCGGTTTGAAGGGCGTTATAAGTACTATTGCTGGCAGGTCGCTGTCGCTGCAGACCGTCTAGGTAGGTGCCGCCGCAGCGCCTGTTGCAGGCGACACGCAGTACTGTGATCCGGTTTGAAGGGCGTTATAAGTACTATTGCTAGCAGGTCGCTGTCGCTGCAGACCGTCTAGGTAGGTGCCGCCGCAGCGCCTGTCGCAGCCGGCAGACAGTACTGTGATCCGGTTTGAAGGACGTTATAAGTACTACTGCTGGCAGGTCTCTGTCGCTGCAGACCGTCTAGGTAGGTGCCGCCGCAGCGCCTGTTGCAGGCGATACGCAGTACTGTGATCCGGTTTGAAGGGCGTTATAAGTACTATTGCTGGCAGGTCGCTGTCGCTGCAGACCGTCTAGGTAGGTGCCGCCGCAGCGCCTGTCGCAGCCGGCAGACAGTACTGTGATCCGGTTTGAAGGACGTTATAAGTACTACTGCTGGCAGGTCTCTGTCGCTGCAGACCGTCTAGGTAGGTGCCGCCGCAGCGCCTGTTGCAGCCGACACGCAGTACTGTGATCCGGTTTGAAGGGCGTTATAAGTACTATTGCTGGCAGGTCGCTGTCGCTGCAGACCGTCTAGGTAGGTGCCGCCGCAGCGCCTGTTGCAGGCGACACGCAGTACTGTGATCCGGTTTGAAGGGCGTTATAAGTACTATTGCTGGCAGGTCGCTGTCGCTGCAGACCGTCTAGGTAGGTGCCGCCGCAGCGCCTGTTGCAGGCGACACGCAGTACTGTGATCCGGTTTGAAGGGCGTTATAAGTACTATTGCTGGCAGGTCGCTGTCGCTGCAGACCGTCTAGGTAGGTGCCGCCGCAGCGCCTGTTGCAGGCGACACGCAGTACTGTGATCCGGTTTGAAGGGCGTTATAAGTACTATTGCTGGCAGGTCGCTGTCGCTGCAGACCGTCTAGGTAGGTGCCGCCGCAGCGCCTGTTGCAGGCGACACGCAGTACTGTGATCCGGTTTGAAGGGCGTTATAAGTACTATTGCTGGCAGGTCGCTGTCGCTGCAGACCGTCTAGGTAGGTGCCGCCGCAGCGCCTGTTGCAGCCGACACGCAGTACTGTGATCCGGTTTGAAGGGCGTTATAAGTACTATTGCTGGCAGGTCGCTGTCGCTGCAGACCGTCTAGGTAGGTGCCGCCGCAGCGCCTGTTGCAGGCGACACGCAGTACTGTGATCCGGTTTGAAGGGCGTTATAAGTACTATTGCTGGCAGGTCGCTGTCGCTGCAGACCGTCTAGGTAGGTGCCGCCGCAGTGCCTGTTGCAGGCGACACGCAGTACTGTGATCCGGTTTGAAGGGCGTTATAAGTACTATTGCTGGCAGGTCGCTGTCGCTGCAGACCGTCTAGGTAGGTGCCGCCGCAGCGCCTGTTGCAGGCGACACGCAGTACTGTGATCCGGTTTGAAGGGCGTTATAAGTACTATTGCTGGCAGGTCGCTGTCGCTGCAGACCGTCTAGGTAGGTGCCGCCGCAGCGCCTGTTGCAGCCGACACGCAGTACTGTGATCCGGTTTGAAGGGCGTTATAAGTACTATTGCTGGCAGGTCGCTGTCGCTGCAGACCGTCTAGGTAGGTGCCGCCGCAGCGCCTGTTGCAGGCGACACGCAGTACTGTGATCCGGTTTGAAGGGCGTTATAAGTACTATTGCTGGCAGGTCGCTGTCGCTGCAGACCGTCTAGGTAGGTGCCGCCGCAGCGCCTGTTGCAGCCGACACGCAGTACTGTGATCCGGTTTGAAGGGCGTTATAAGTACTATTGCTGGCAGGTCGCTGTCGCTGCAGACCGTCTAGGTAGGTGCCGCCGCAGCGCCTGTTGCAGGCGACACGCAGTACTGTGATCCGGTTTGAAGGGCGTTATAAGTACTATTGCTGGCAGGTCGCTGTCGCTGCAGACCGTCTAGGTAGGTGCCGCCGCAGCGCCTGTTGCAGGCGACACGCAGTACTGTGATCCGGTTTGAAGGGCGTTATAAGTACTATTGCTGGCAGGTCGCTGTCGCTGCAGACCGTCTAGGTAGGTGCCGCCGCAGCGCCTGTTGCAGGCGACACGCAGTACTGTGATCCGGTTTGAAGGGCGTTATAAGTACTATTGCTGGCAGGTCGCTGTCGCTGCAGACCGTCTAGGTAGGTGCCGCCGCAGCGCCTGTTGCAGGCGACACGCAGTACTGTGATCCGGTTTGAAGGGCGTTATAAGTACTATTGCTGGCAGGTCGCTGTCGCTGCAGACCGTCTAGGTAGGTGCCGCCGCAGCGCCTGTTGCAGGCGACACGCAGTACTGTGATCCGGTTTGAAGGGCGTTATAAGTACTATTGCTGGCAGGTCGCTGTCGCTGCAGACCGTCTAGGTAGGTGCCGCCGCAGTGCCTGTTGCAGCCGACACGCAGTACTGTGATCCGGTTTGAAGGGCGTTATAAGTACTATTGCTGGCAGGTCGCTGTCGCTGCAGACCGTCTAGGTAGGTGCCGCCGCAGCGCCTGTTGCAGGCGACACGCAGTACTGTGATCCGGTTTGAAGGGCGTTATAAGTACTATTGCTGGCAGGTCGCTGTCGCTGCAGACCGTCTAGGTAGGTGCCGCCGCAGCGCCTGTTGCAGCCGACACGCAGTACTGTGATTCGGTTTGAAGGGCGTTATAAGTACTATTGCTGGCAGGTCGCTGTCGCTGCAGACCGTCTAGGTAGGTGCCGCCGCAGTGCCTGTTGCAGCCGACACGCAGTACTGTGATCCGGTTTGAAGGGCGTTATAAGTACTATTGCTGGCAGGTCGCTGTCGCTGCAGACCGTCTAGGTAGGTGCCGCCGCAGCGCCTGTTGCAGCCGACAGACAGTACTGTGATTCGGTTTGAAGGGCGTTATAATTACTATTGCTGGCAGGTCGCTGTCGCTGCAGACCGTCTAGGTAGGTGCCGCCGCAGCGCCTGTTGCAGGCGACACGCAGTACTGTGATCCGGTTTGAAGGGCGTTATTAGTACTATTGCTGGCAGGTCGCTGTCGCTGCAGACCGTCTAGGTAGGTGCCGCCGCAGCGTCTGTTGCAGGCGACACGCAGTACTGTGATTCGGTTTGAAGGACGTTATAATTACTATTGCTGGCAGGTCGCTGTCGCTGCAGACCGTCTAGGTAGGTGCCGCCGCAGCGCCTGTTGCAGCCGACAGACAGTACTGTGATTCGGTTTGAAGGGCGTTATAATTACTATTGCTGGCAGGTCGCTGTCGCTGCAGACCGTCTAGGTAGGTGCCGCCGCAGCGCCTGTTGCAGGCGACACGCAGTACTGTGATCCGGTTTGAAGGGCGTTATTAGTACTATTGCTGGCAGGTCGCTGTCGCTGCAGACCGTCTAGGTAGGTGCCGCCGCAGCGCCTGTTGCAGGCGACACGCAGTACTGTGATCCGGTTTGAAGGGCGTTATTAGTACTATTGCTGGCAGGTCGCTGTCGCTGCAGACCGTCTAGGTAGGTGCCGCCGCAGCGTCTGTTGCAGGCGACACGCAGTACTGTGATCCGGTTTGAAGGGCGTTATTAGTACTATTGCTGGCAGGTCGCTGTCGCTGCAGACCGTCTAGGTAGGTGCCGCCGCAGCGTCTGTTGCAGGCGACACGCAGTACTGTGATCCGGTTTGAAGGGCGTTATTAGTACTATTGCTGGCAGGTCGCTGTCGCTGCAGACCGTCTAGGTAGGTGCCGCCGCAGCGCCTGTTGCAGCCGACAGACAGTACTGTGATCCGGTTTGAAGGACGTTATAATTACTATTGCTGGCAGGTCGCTGTCGCTGCAGACCGTCTAGGTAGGTGCCGCCGCAGCGCCTGTTGCAGCCGGCAGACAGTGCTGTGATCCGGTTTGAAGGACGTTATGAGTACTATTGCTGGCAGGTCGCTGTCGCTGCAGACCGTCTAGGTAGGTGCCGCCGCAGCGTCTGTTGCAGGCGACACGCAGTACTGTGATCCGGTTTGAAGGGCGTTATTAGTACTATTGCTGGCAGGTCGCTGTCGCTGCAGACCGTCTAGGTAGGTGCCGCCGCAGCGTCTGTTGCAGGCGACACGCAGTACTGTGATCCGGTTTGAAGGACGTTATGAGTACTATTGCTGGCAGGTCGCTGTCGCTGCAGACCGTCTAGGTAGGTGCCGCCGCAGCGTCTGTTGCAGGCGACACGCAGTACTGTGATCCGGTTTGAAGGGCGTTATAAGTACTATTGCTGGCAGGTCGCTGTCGCTGCAGACCGTCTAGGTAGGTGCCGCCGCAGCGTCTGTTGCAGGCGACACGCAGTACTGTGATCCGGTTTGAAGGGCGTTATTAGTACTATTGCTGGCAGGTCGCTGTCGCTGCAGACCGTCTAGGTAGGTGCCGCCGCAGCGTCTGTTGCAGGCGACACGCAGTACTGTGATCCGGTTTGAAGGACGTTATGAGTACTATTGCTGGCAGGTCGCTGTCGCTGCAGACCGTCTAGGTAGGTGCCGCCGCAGCGTCTGTTGCAGGCGACACGCAGTACTGTGATCCGGTTTGAAGGGCGTTATAAGTACTATTGCTGGCAGGTCGCTGTCGCTGCAGACCGTCTAGGTAGGTGCCGCCGCAGCGTCTGTTGCAGGCGACACGCAGTACTGTGATCCGGTTTGAAGGGCGTTATTAGTACTATTGCTGGCAGGTCGCTGTCGCTGCAGACCGTCTAGGTAGGTGCCGCCGCAGCGTCTGTTGCAGGCGACACGCAGTACTGTGATCCGGTTTGAAGGACGTTATGAGTACTATTGCTGGCAGGTCGCTGTCGCTGCAGACCGTCTAGGTAGGTGCCGCCGCAGCGTCTGTTGCAGGCGACACGCAGTACTGTGATCCGGTTTGAAGGGCGTTATTAGTACTATTGCTGGCAGGTCGCTGTCGCTGCAGACCGTCTAGGTAGGTGCCGCCGCAGCGTCTGTTGCAGGCGACACGCAGTACTGTGATCCGGTTTGAAGGGCGTTATTAGTACTATTGCTGGCAGGTCGCTGTCGCTGCAGACCGTCTAGGTAGGTGCCGCCGCAGCGCCTGTTGCAGCCGACAGACAGTACTGTGATCCGGTTTGAAGGACGTTATAATTACTATTGCTGGCAGGTCGCTGTCGCTGCAGACCGTCTAGGTAGGTGCCGCCGCAGCGCCTGTTGCAGCCGGCAGACAGTGCTGTGATCCGGTTTGAAGGACGTTATGAGTACTATTGCTGGCAGGTCGCTGTCGCTGCAGACCGTCTAGGTAGGTGCCGCCGCAGCGCCTGTTGCAGCCGGCAGACAGTACTGTGATCCGGTTTGAAGGACGTTATAATTACTATTGCTGGCAGGTCGCTGTCGCTGCAGACCGTCTAGGTAGGTGCCGCCGCAGC
Organism: Troides oblongomaculatus; assembly: GCA_029032895.1. NCBI lineage: Eukaryota > Metazoa > Arthropoda > Insecta > Lepidoptera > Papilionidae > Troides > Troides oblongomaculatus. The sequence continues at coordinate 133,069 of JARDWC010000456.1, forward strand.
GCCTGTTGCAGCCGGCAGACAGTGCTGTGATCCGGTTTGAAGGACGTTATGAGTACTATTGCTGGCAGGTCGCTGTCGCTGCAGACCGTCTAGGTAGGTGCCGCCGCAGCGCCTGTCGCAGCCGGCAGACAGTACTGTGATCCGGTTTGAAGGACGTTATGAGTACTATTGCTGGCAGGTCGCTGTCGCTGCAGACCGTCTAGGTAGGTGCCGCCGCAGCGCCTGTTGCACCCGGCAGACAGTGCTGTGATCCGGTTTGAAGGACGTTATAAGTACTATTGCTGGCAGGTCGCTGTCGCTGCAGACCGTCTAGGTAGGTGCCGCCGCAGCGCCTGTCGCAGCCGGCAGACAGTACTGTGATCCGGTTTGAAGGACCTTCAGCTATTACTGGTGGTTATTGTCGCTGTCGCTGCAGACCGTCTAGGTAGGTGCCGCCGCAGCGCCTGTTGCACCCGGCAGACAGTGCTGTGATCCGGTTTGAAGGACGTTATAAGTACTATTGCTGGCAGGTCGCTGTCGCTGCAGACCGTCTAGGTAGGTGCCGCCGCAGCGCCTGTTGCAACCGGCAGACAGTACTGTGATCCGGTTCGAAGGACGTTATAAGTACTATTGCTGGCAGGTCGCTGTCGCTGCAGACCGTCTAGGTAGGTGCCGCCGCAGCGCCTGTCGCAGCCGACAGACAGTACTGTGATCCGGTTTGAAGGACGTTATGAGTACTATTGCTGGCAGGTCGCTGTCGCTGCAGACCGTCTAGGTAGGTGCCGCCGCAGCGCCTGTCGCAGCCGACAGACAGTACTGTGATCCGGTTTGAAGGACGTTATAAGTACTATTGCTGGCAGGTCGCTGTCGCTGCAGACCGTCTAGGTAGGTGCCGCCGCAGCGCCTGTCGCAGCCGACAGACATTTCTGTGATCCGGTTTGAATGGCGCTGTAGTGTAAATACTAGGGTAAGGAAAGTTAAAATCTTATGCATAGAACTAAAAGTACAATGTGATATCATATCAAGTTTTATCTAACTAACCAAACATTACTACGTTCCGGTTTAAAGGACGTTGCGGAAAGCGAAATTACTAATTAAACGAGTCTTGCTTTAGCAACGAGCGCAATGTGGTGCAGTTTAACATCATAACTGACGCCATGTTATGGGCGGGCGTATCACTTACCATCAGGTGAACGAGCCCCTCGTATCATAGACTCATGAAAAAAAAAAAAACCTTCGCTTTTTTTTTTTAATTAAGTTACACTGCAACCTCTATTTATAGACCGCAGCGGTTACAGCGCGTGATACATTCTATCACGGTCGATCACACCTGACCATTCGCGTGGTGATGGTAAAGCTGATGGTGAAGTCACCACAAGACCCCAACCCTCACGTAGCCACCACAGTACTCTTTGTATTCCCACTGCTGGGACTCCGACCCTTCTCCCCAAGTGTGAGTTGACATACGTCATGTACCAACGGTCGCTGTTCTGTTGGTCCCTACTGTTATTGTAGCAGTGGGAAGGTGATGATGAACAGTGCTCTTTGTATTCCCACTGCTGGGACTCAGACCCTTCTCCCCAAGTGTGGGTTGACATACGTCATGTACCAACGGTCGCTGTTCTGTTGGTCCATACTGTTATTGTAGCAGTGGGAAGGTGATGATGAACAGTGCTCTTTGTATTCCCACTGCTGGGACTCAGACCCTTCTCCCCAAGTGTGAGTTGACATACGTCATGTACCAACGGTCGCTGTTCTGTTGGTCCCTACTGTTATTGTAGTAGTGAGAAGGTGATGATGAACAGTGCTCTTTGTATTCCCACTGCTGGGACTCAGACCCTTCTCCCCAAGTGTGGGTTGACATACGTCATGTACCAACGGTCGCTGTTCTGTTGGTCCCTACTGTTATTGTAGCAGTGGGAAGGTGATGATGAACAGTGCTCTTTGTATTCCCACTGCTGGGACTCAGACCCTTCTCCCCAAGTGTGAGTTGACATACGTCATGTACCAACGGTCGCTGTTCTGTTGGTCCCTACTGTTATTGTAGCAGTGGGAAGGTGATGATGAACAGTGCTCTTTGTATTCCCACTGCTGGGACTCAGACCCTTCTCCCCAAGTGTGGGTTGACATACGTCATGTACCAACGGTCGCTGTTCTGTTGGTCCATACTGTTATTGTAGTAGTGAGAAGGTGATGATGAACAGTGCTCTTTGTATTCCCACTGCTGGGACTCAGACCCTTCTCCCCAAGTGTGGGTTGACATACGTCATGTACCAACGGTCGCTGTTCTGTTGGTCCATACTGTTATTGTAGCAGTGGGAAGGTGATGATGAACAGTGCTCTTTGTATTCCCACTGCTGGGACTCAGACCCTTCTCCCCAAGTGTGAGTTGACATACGTCATGTACCAACGGTCGCTGTTCTGTTGGTCCCTACTGTTATTGTAGTAGTGAGAAGGTGATGATGAACAGTGCTCTTTGTATTCCCACTGCTGGGACTCAGACCCTTCTCCCCAAGTGTGGGTTGACATACGTCATGTACCAACGGTCGCTGTTCTGTTGGTCCCTACTGTTATTGTAGCAGTGGGAAGGTGATGATGAACAGTGCTCTTTGTATTCCCACTGCTGGGACTCAGACCCTTCTCCCCAAGTGTGAGTTGACATACGTCATGTACCAACGGTCGCTGTTCTGTTGGTCCCTACTGTTATTGTAGCAGTGGGAAGGTGATGATGAACAGTGCTCTTTGTATTCCCACTGCTGGGACTCAGACCCTTCTCCCCAAGTATGGGTTGACATACGTCATGTACCAACGGTCGCTGTTCTGTTGGTCCATACTGTTATTGTAGCAGTGGGAAGGTGATGATGAACAGTGCTCTTTGTATTCCCACTGCTGGGACTCAGACCCTTCTCCCCAAGTGTGAGTTGACATACGTCATGTACCAACGGTCGCTGTTCTGTTGGTCCCTACTGTTATTGTAGTAGTGAGAAGGTGATGATGAACAGTGCTCTTTGTATTCCCACTGCTGGGACTCAGACCCTTCTCCCCAAGTGTGGGTTGACATACGTCATGTACCAACGGTCGCTGTTCTGTTGGTCCCTACTGTTATTGTAGCAGTGGGAAGGTGATGATGAACAGTGCTCTTTGTATTCCCACTGCTGGGACTCAGACCCTTCTCCCCAAGTGTGAGTTGACATACGTCATGTACCAACGGTCGCTGTTCTGTTGGTCCCTACTGTTATTGTAGCAGTGGGAAGGTGATGATGAACAGTGCTCTTTGTATTCCCACTGCTGGGACTCAGACCCTTCTCCCCAAGTGTGGGTTGACATACGTCATGTACCAACGGTCGCTGTTCTGTTGGTCCATACTGTTATTGTAGTAGTGAGAAGGTGATGATGAACAGTGCTCTTTGTATTCCCACTGCTGGGACTCAGACCCTTCTCCCCAAGTGTGGGTTGACATACGTCATGTACCAACGGTCGCTGTTCTGTTGGTCCATACTGTTATTGTAGCAGTGGGAAGGTGATGATGAACAGTGCTCTTTGTATTCCCACTGCTGGGACTCAGACCCTTCTCCCCAAGTGTGAGTTGACATACGTCATGTACCAACGGTCGCTGTTCTGTTGGTCCATACTGTTATTGTAGTAGTGAGAAGGTGATGATGAACAGTGCTCTTTGTATTCCCACTGCTGGGACTCAGACCCTTCTCCCCAAGTGTGAGTTGACATACGTCATGTACCAACGGTCGCTGTTCTGTTGGTCCATACTGTTATTGTAGTAGTGAGAAGGTGATGATGAACAGTGCTCTTTGTATTCCCACTGCTGGGACTCAGACCCTTCTCCCCAAGTGTGAGTTGACATACGTCATGTACCAACGGTCGCTGTTCTGTTGGTCCCTACTGTTATTGTAGCAGTGGGAAGGTGATGATGAACAGTGCTCTTTGTATTCCCACTGCTGGGACTCAGACCCTTCTCCCCAAGTGTGGGTTGACATACGTCATGTACCAACGGTCGCTGTTCTGTTGGTCCCTACTGTTATTGTAGCAGTGGGAAGGTGATGATGAACAGTGCTCTTTGTATTCCCACTGCTGGGACTCAGACCCTTCTCCCCAAGTGTGAGTTGACATACGTCATGTACCAACGGTCGCTGTTCTGTTGGTCCATACTGTTATTGTAGTAGTGAGAAGGTGATGATGAACAGTGCTCTTTGTATTCCCACTGCTGGGACTCCGACCGTTCTCCCCAAGTGTGGGTTGACGTATGTCATATACCAACGGTCGCTGTTCTACGAACATTTCGGTCGGGATATTATTATTATCAGCTCGGGAAGCTTGAGGTCCGTGTGTCTCGGACGACGGTCGGCGGCTGAATGTGAGTAGCAGCAGTTTGGCGCGTGTCGGTACATATTCATGACGTCATAATGGCGTCGCATCCGCTTCCTAGTCACCGTCTCATTGATAGTGAGAGTGGCGACTGGCTTGCATGTCTTCCATATGCATCATCTGTGCGTATTGTACGGCGCTGGTGCTCGCGGAATTACCGCGGTAACGCGACTTAATACCTTTTGTCTAACCGACAAGTTGTTGTGTATATCATCCTTACGAGACATTGCCGTGGTCCGGTTTGAAAGGCGCTGTAGCTAGTGAAATTACTGTGGTAACAAGACTTGATATCGAATGTCTTAGCGACGATTGCGTTGTGATATGCATATGATCTCGACCAAATATTACTAAAGTTCCGGTCTGAACTAATGAAATTACCGCGGTAACGAGATTTAACTATACATATAAATTTTTAACCTTCATCACCAGTCTCCCGATATGCAAGAACTACTCTTCTCTCGTCAATTCCATAGGTTGGTCTGACCTCCGTTACCATCAACATAAGAAGGAGATAGAATGAGAAACAGAGGGAGAGAAAGGTAAGAACGAAAAGAAAGAGTATGCAAGAAAGAAGGTAACAAAGCAAATAATTGTAAGAACATAAAGGACTCATGCCTACAAATGTCCAGAAGAGCGAGATAAAAAAAAATTGTCTTCTCCGGTTTCACGTGATTTTAAGTGATAATGCCAAAATGGTGAAGCAAGAATCGTATCTACACTTTTAACATATTACTTAATAAAAAAAAAAAAAACACGACCTTGGTTTCGCTTCAAATAAGTTAAATTAAAATACTAAATATACACACAGCTGATAAAGTGAAAGCGCTACAGACGTCCGCCATCTTGATTATGTAATGACGCAATACACGCGGGAGCGATGAAGTCCGAATTCTTCGGACATATCGCACGTGAACTTTGGACCCAACGCCAAAATGGACTCCACATCACTCCACCAGAAACTGGTGACCTCTGCCACAATCAAAGCGGTCGTACGGAACCCTTACATAATCACCGTTCACAATATTAAAGGTTTTTTTACAATCCAAGCTTCCGACATTATTTAAGGCAGGCGGTAGTAGATTAACATTAAAATGGCGGCATATTTCCCATTAAACAAATATAATAGTTCTTTATATATAACAGCTGTGGTAAATGGCTAAAAGCTTGGAGTTATGGAGTGGTGTCTCTGATCTGAGGAGTACCATATCACCAGTTGGATGCTGAATAGTCAATGACCTCAAGTAGTAGATCTGGTGGATGTTATGACCAACGTTAGCTGACCCCTACCTAGACAGTAGCTACTACTCTCAAGAGAGACATCTTGAGATGATACAATGAAGTAGACCTCTGTTGCTACAGACCATCTAGGTAAGTACCACCCCAGCACCTACTGCAGACAGTACTGTGATCTGGTTTGAAGGATGTTTTAACTAGTGTAATCACTGGGTTAACGATGCTCAACATCTTATGTCTCAGGCGACGAGCACAATATGGTTCAGTATACATCCTAAGTAAATCATGTTATGGGATAATCACTTACAATCAGGTAAACGTCCCGCTCGCCTCAAGTATCAAGAAAAGAGATCCAAACCTTTTTCTATTTTAATTTCTCTTCCATCACTTGTTCAACTGAACTCCTTTAATGATTCACGGTTAAGTTTTAACTTTGCACAAACGTAAACTTTTCACTGATGAACCGGTGTTGAACTTACTCGCAAAGTTACGGTTAATTCATGATGATGAAGCTCGCAGTTTATAATCGGAGTTATCAAGTTTTTGGACCGGAAGTTTAAAATTAAACTTTACTTAGTTTTGAATAATTTGATTGAACAGAGACGTAAGACGATGGCGTGCTGTATGAATAAAAGAGCGCGAGACTAAGGCCTTCTCGCTCTGTTCTATAGCTCCGTCTCTCTCTAACGCATAGAGACTTTTTAGTATATTAAAAAACGAAGATTGAAGTTATGATGTCTTTATATACAATAATCAGCTGATTAAGATTTCGTGATGTTAATTACCACGAGCTTGCCGTTAATTCATGATGAGGAAACTGCCGAGTTAACATTTAATAACAACCAGAAGTTTAAAATAACAAACGATTGCGTACTGCATGAATAAAAGAGCGCCAAACTAGTATAGGCCTTCTCGCTCTGTTCTATAGCTCTGTCCTTCTCTAACGCATGGAGGCTCTTTGTTGATATATTGTACAATGACGATTGAAGTTATGGTGATCGTTTTTATATAAAACAATCAGCTGATTAAGATTTCGTGACGTTAATTACCACGAGCTCGCCATTAATTAATTATGAGGAAACTGCTGAGTTAACATTTAATAACAACCAGAAGTTTAAAATTACTTAAACGATTGCGTACTGCATGAATAAAAGAGCGCCAAACTAGTATAGGCCTTCTCGCTCTGTTCTATAGCTCCGTCTCTCTAACGCATAGAGGCTCTTTGTTGATATATTGTACAATGAAGATTGAAGTTATGGTGATCGTTTTTATATAAAACAATCAGCTGATTAAGATTTCGTGTTGTTAATTATCACGAGTCGGCTGATGGTGAAGCCGATGACACTCGTAAAACAGTGTTACCGGTAATCGTTTCCCGATTACCGATACATATCAAACCCCCTTCCGCAGAGCATCCATCATTAGTTGAGCTCACCGCAACACGTGAAGGTGATTAGTCAGTCGACATTTCTATCTAGGGCTGCATCACGATTGTATTATGAATAAAAAAAAAAATTACACAATACAAACAGTCCACAGCTGGACATAGGCCTTCTAATAGTGGGCATGGGTGACGTTTAGTTAATATAAAATTCTATGATATAAAGGCAAAGTATAAACACTAGTATTAGGCTTCAAATAGTAGTGTAGGTTCTTTATAGGCTTTATAGGTGTCAGATATATGTGACAACCCTATTTCGAAATCACTGAAGCTGTATACGAGGCGACGCCATTACCGCGTTATGAATATTAACACAACGCCTCCGTTGCTTTGTTGACGCAAAAGTCTCGTTACCGCAGTAATTTCACTAGCTACAGCGTCCTTCAAACCGGAACGCAATGTTTGCTTAGAATGTTTTACACTGCATTGTTCTCGTCGCTGTGGCAAAGGATTTTAAGTATCGTTACCGCAGTAATTTCACTAGGTACAGCGTCCTTCAAACCGGAACGCAATGTTTGCTTAGAATGTTTTACACTGCATTGTTCTCGTCGCTGTGGCAAAGGATTTTAAGTATCGTTACCGCAGTAATTTCACTAGCTACAGCGTCCTTCAAACCGGAACGCAATGTTTGCTTAGAATGTTTTACACTGCATTGTTCTCGTCGCTGTGGCAAAGGATTTTAAGTATCGTTACCGCAGTAATTTCACTAGGTACAGCGTCCTTCAAACCGGAACGCAATGTTTGCTTAGAATGTTTTACACTGCATTGTTCTCGTCGCTGTGGCAAAGGATTTTAAGTATCGTTACCGCAGTAATTTCACTAGCTACAGCGTCCTTCAAACCGGAACGCAATGTTTGCTTAGAATGTTTTACACTGCATTGTTCTCGTCGCTGTGGCAAAGGATTTTAAGTATCGTTACCGCAGTAATTTCACTAGGTACAGCGTCCTTCAAACCGGAACGCAATGTTTGCTTAGAATGTTTTACACTGCATTGTTCTCGTCGCTGTGGCAAAGGATTTTAAGTATCGTTACCGCAGTAATTTCACTAGCTACAGCGTCCTTCAAACCGGAACGCAATGTTTGCTTAGAATGTTTTACACTGCATTGTTCTCGTCGCTGTGGCAAAGGATTTTAAGTATCGTTACCGCAGTAATTTCACTAGCTACAGCGTCCTTCAAACCGGAACGCAATGTTTGCTTAGAATGTTTTACACTGCATTGTTCTCGTCGCTGTGGCAAAGGATTTTAAGTATCGTTACCGCAGTAATTTCACTAGGTACAGCGTCCTTCAAACCGGAACGCAATGTTTGCTTAGAATGTTTTACACTGCATTGTTCTCGTCGCTGTGGCAAAGGATTTTAAGTATCGTTACCGCAGTAATTTCACTAGCTACAGCGTCCTTCAAACCGGAACGCAATGTTTGCTTAGAATGTTTTACACTGCATTGTTCTCGTCGCTGTGGCAAAGGATTTTAAGTATCGTTACCGCAGTAATTTCACTAGCTACAGCGTCCTTCAAACCGGAACGCAATGTTTGCTTAGAATGTTTTACACTGCATTGTTCTCGTCGCTGTGGCAAAGGATTTTAAGTATCGTTACCGCAGTAATTTCACTAGGTACAGCGTCCTTCAAACCGGAACGCAATGTTTGCTTAGAATGTTTTACACTGCATTGTTCTCGTCGCTGTGGCAAAGGATTTTAAGTATCGTTACCGCAGTAATTTCACTAGCTACAGCGTCCTTCAAACCGGAACGCAATGTTTGCTTAGAATGTTTTACACTGCATTGTTCTCGTCGCTGTGGCAAAGGATTTTAAGTATCGTTACCGCAGTAATTTCACTAGCTACAGCGTCCTTCAAACCGGAACGCAATGTTTGCTTAGAATGTTTTACACTGCATTGTTCTCGTCGCTGTGGCAAAGGATTTTAAGTATCGTTACCGCAGTAATTTCACTAGCTACAGCGTCCTTCAAACCGGAACGCAATGTTTGCTTAGAATGTTTTACACTGCATTGTTCTCGTCGCTGTGGCAAAGGATTTTAAGTATCGTTACCGCAGTAATTTCACTAGCTACAGCGTCCTTCAAACCGGAACGCAATGTTTGCTTAGAATGTTTTACACTGCATTGTTCTCGTCGCTGTGGCAAAGGATTTTAAGTATCGTTACCGCAGTAATTTCACTAGCTACAGCGTCCTTCAAACCGGAACGCAATGTTTGCTTAGAATGTTTTACACTGCATTGTTCTCGTCGCTGTGGCAAAGGATTTTAAGTATCGTTACCGCAGTAATTTCACTAGCTACAGCGTCCTTCAAACCGGAACGCAATGTTTGCTTAGAATGTTTTACACTGCATTGTTCTCGTCGCTGTGGCAAAGGATTTTAAGTATCGTTACCGCAGTAATTTCACTAGCTACAGCGTCCTTCAAACCGGAACGCAATGTTTGCTTAGAATGTTTTACACTGCATTGTTCTCGTCGCTGTGGCAAAGGATTTTAAGTATCGTTACCGCAGTAATTTCACTAGCTACAGCGTCCTTCAAACCGGAACGCAATGTTTGCTTAGAATGTTTTACACTGCATTGTTCTCGTCGCTGTGGCAAAGGATTTTAAGTATCGTTACCGCAGTAATTTCACTAGGTACAGCGTCCTTCAAACCGGAACGCAATGTTTGCTTAGAATGTTTTACACTGCATTGTTCTCGTCGCTGTGGCAAAGGATTTTAAGTATCGTTACCGCAGTAATTTCACTAGCTACAGCGTCCTTCAAACCGGAACGCAATGTTTGCTTAGAATGTTTTACACTGCATTGTTCTCGTCGCTGTGGCAAAGGATTTTAAGTATCGTTACCGCAGTAATTTCACTAGCTACAGCGTCCTTCAAACCGGAACACAGTAACATATATATATACAGTAAAGCTTAATAAATATAATTATTCGTCCCCCTTTCCCGACATCCGGACCGGAGGTCCTCCGGCTGCTGTAAGTTTCGTTCATTAATCAGGCCCGACGCCATCTTGTTTTATTTGACTTTTTCATTGATTTCATTTAAAGCGCCGACCGGCTCAGTGGCGGGTAGCCTATTACCACTGCTTGAGGTCACCGATTCGATTCAGGACCCACATTCGGCGTTCGAATGGTGGTAATGCTTTTTCCCGCCAACTGAGGCCTCATGTTTCAATTCATTTTACACAAATAAAAATTAAAAAAAAAAAAATTAAGTGCTGGTCACCTGTGATAAGTGATGTGGCGCTAATCAGGATGATATACTGAATTGCGCTCAACGCCTGAGACATAAGATCTAAAGCCTCGTTACCCCGGTAACTATTGAGTTACAGCACCCTTCAAACCGGATAGTAATGTCCGCACAGTACTGCGGCAGCTGGAGAAGTCGCTGCGGTGGTACCTACCTAGACGGTCAACAGGGACTATCACCAGTAATAGCTATTGGTCCTTCAAACCGGAACACAGTACTGTCTGTCGGCTGCAATAGGCGCTTCGGTGTGCTGGCTGCACGGAGCGTTGTCCTTTGCCTCTCATTAGGGTAGAAAGGAAAAACAACAATCTAAACGGCCATTATTAAAATGAGAAATTCATGCAAAAAGGAGGTTCAAATCGCGCGCAAACAGAGCAGCTTTTTTGTTAGAGAGCGAGAGCAGAGCACAGATAATACAAATATATTAAGAAAATATTGTGGGTTCTGCACAAAAAATAATCTATGTATATATTCGTTTAGACTGTAAAGGATCCCTCTTTTTTTTCAAACTACCCTCACCACCTCGTGGTGCAGCTTCATAATCAAACGAGGCTCTGGCTCCCATCAACCCGTATTGAGACAGCGTGGAGGGAACTGGCCAATATCCCCCACATGAAGACTGTCTAGATTTGTAGCTAGGTAACCTACGCGACTGTAGTACAAACATTACGATGTTCCGGTTTGAAGGGCGCTGGATCTAATGAAATGTTTAGAACAACACTCAACAGGTTACGTCATAGATGAGAGTAACGTGCAGCGTACCTAACGCCACGTTGTTATGAGCGCTGTCACTTAAAATTAGGTGAACGTCCCGCTCCATTGGATACAGAGGAGTACAACAAGAATTCTACTGATAGAGTCACCTTTAAGATACTGAAATCTTTGTAAATTAGTCGACTTTTACGACAACTATGAGACAAGTTGGTGAGCAGCTCTATAGATTAGATTTATCGAAAATTCGTGTATCACCATCACTCACGTGTTTCACGTTTAATTGTGATCATCATCAGACGCCCACCGCTGGACATATCCAGCAGCTGTAGTATTGATGTTGTGTAAGTATTCTATTCAATGGAAGGTGCTATGCTCGGGGTTTGGACTAGGGTCACCGATGTAGTCCAAAGGTTTGCTGGTCAACTGGTCAGCAGGATCCTCGAATGGAGACTGCTTGCGGGAAGACGTGTTGGCTGGCCCACCACTAAACGATCCGAAGATCTGATTGGAAGAAGCTGCTGAACGGGGACGCGGTGGAAGTCTATGTCCAGCAGTGGACATCTGATGGTGATGATGAAGTATACTCTGTGGGCCGCGCGACACGCTAACACAGTTCCGTCGGCGTGGATCGATTAAGCTCCAAACCATACAAATGCGTACCGGCTACGACTTAATGCGACGAACAGCGCCGTCGGCTTTGTATTATAAGTAGCTAGCCCCCAACCCCCACCCCAAACACACCCCCACCCGGCAGTGTATATATACTAACATTAAAATTACGCCAACTCTCGACTCACCTTACTGTACCTACATTACATCAAAACAGAGAAGCCTACCCGCCCGGGTATACATGGCCGCTAATAAAGCTTAATAATGGAAAAAGGAAATAAAAAAAAAAAAAAATGGAAAATCTATGGTAACGGAAACGATTATAGAATCTTTCTCTCTCTCTCTCTCTCTCTCTCTCTCTCTCTCTCTCTCTCTCTCTCTGTTGAGAGAAAGACTACGGAAATTAGAAAGCAAATCATAGTAACCTTTTGGGAGAGTAAAATTAAACATCCAAAATGTTTCAGTTCATACGTGACATCTAAAAGACCTTCTGGACTTCTTCTCCTTCTCTTTCGCGTACTTCTTGACTGAAGGTCGTGCTTGTCTTGAAATGCTCTTACTGACTTATCAAGCAGCCGCCCCCACACCGCTCTATTCTCGGCACGTCTCACAGCATTTGGAATATTGGGACTCGACGCCGTGATCCTTTGCCGTCGATCTTTCCTACAGCCAGCTTATCCAGGTTATCTGGTTTAGGTAACTTAGGACTTGTTTGTAGTAAATGGTGGACAGTCTGGTGCTGAGAATGGATTTGTTGGTTCTCTTTGCTGTCTATGGTATAAGCAGCATCCTCCTCCAGCACCACATCTCAAAAGCTCCGATTTTCTTTCGGTCCTCTGCACTCGACCGTACAAGAATATTGAGGAGACCAAAGCTCGCACGAGTCTGGTCTTGGTGGTATTTGGCACTCTCTTATTTTGCCAGATGCCAGTTAATTTACTCATTGCTGCTCCAGCCATCTGTATACGTTTCCGGATTAATCCGTCAGAGCCTCCTTTACTGCTAAAGAGTGATCCCAGATAGACAAACTCGGTTATAAAATCCAGATTTGCGAGTTCTCTTGTTCGTTCGAGAAGTCCGGAACAATCCACCACCACGATTTTAGTTTTTTTTTTTACCTTCCAGACAAATGCCTCAAAAAATGACATTCGATAACGAAGTGTTATCTGTTGAGGGTATCTGCGAAACTTTTAATAGGCATTTCCAATCGATATTTGTTGAAGCACTTCAATGTTAATAAATCTCTCACTACCAATTATTGCACTCTCACGGAGTCTTCTCTTATTTTTAATAATATTAACGACAAAGGTATACTCAATGAACTAAAACATATAAACATACATACAGGTGCCGGGCCTGATGGTATACATCCAATATTAATCTATAAACGTGCACCAGAACTACTAAAACCAATATCTAGTATATACAATTTATCTCTTTCTACGGACATTTTCCCTACTATATAGAAAATATACCCGGCAAACGGCGGAGAGGAAGACCGAAGCTGCGATGGCTGAGTGTAGTGACAGATGATATGATAAGCTGCGATCTCAAAGAAAGCGATGTTCCAAATAGAGCGAAGTGGAGTGAGAGGAGTAAGGGAGCAGACCGTGTCATAAGACGGGACAAATGCTCAGAAGAAGAAGAAGATACATCGCAACAAAACACTCAGCCTCAATATACCCGGCAAACGGCGGAGAGGAAGACCGAAGCTGCGATGGCTGAGTGTAGTGACAGATGATATGATAAGCTGCGATCTCAAAGAAAGCGATGTTCCAAATAGAGCGAAGTGGAGTGAGAGGAGTAAGGGAGCAGACCGTGTCATAAGACGGGACAAATGCTCAGAAGAAGAAGAAGATACATCGCAACAAAACACTCAGCCTCAATATACCCGGCAAACGGCGGAGAGGAAGACCGAAGCTGCGATGGCTGAGTGTAGTGACAGATGATATGATAAGCTGCGATCTCAAAGAAAGCGATGTTCCAAATAGAGCGAAGTGGAGTGAGAGGAGTAAGGGAGCAGACCGTGTCATAAGACGGGACAAATGCTCAGAAGAAGAAGAAGATACATCGCAACAAAACACTCAGCCTCAATATACCCGGCAAACGGCGGAGAGGAAGACCGAAGCTGCGATGGCTGAGTGTAGTGACAGATGATATGATAAGCTGCGATCTCAAAGAAAGCGATGTTCCAAATAGAGCGAAGTGGAGTGAGAGGAGTAAGGGAGCAGACCGTGTCATAAGACGGGACAAATGCTCAGAAGAAGAAGAAGATACATCGCAACAAAACACTCAGCCTCAATATACCCGGCAAACGGCGGAGAGGAAGACCGAAGCTGCGATGGCTGAGTGTAGTGACAGATGATATGATAAGCTGCGATCTCAAAGAAAGCGATGTTCCAAATAGAGCGAAGTGGAGTGAGAGGAGTAAGGGAGCAGACCGTGTCATAAGACGGGACAAATGCTCAGAAGAAGAAGAAGATACATCGCAACAAAACACTCAGCCTCAATATACCCGGCAAACGGCGGAGAGGAAGACCGAAGCTGCGATGGCTGAGTGTAGTGACAGATGATATGATAAGCTGCGATCTCAAAGAAAGCGATGTTCCAAATAGAGCGAAGTGGAGTGAGAGGAGTAAGGGAGCAGACCGTGTCATAAGACGGGACAAATGCTCAGAAGAAGAAGAAGATACATCGCAACAAAACACTCAGCCTCAATATACCCGGCAAACGGCGGAGAGGAAGACCGAAGCTGCGATGGCTGAGTGTAGTGACAGATGATATGATAAGCTGCGATCTCAAAGAAAGCGATGTTCCAAATAGAGCGAAGTGGAGTGAGAGGAGTAAGGGAGCAGACCGTGTCATAAGACGGGACAAATGCTCAGAAGAAGAAGAAGATACATCGCAACAAAACACTCAGCCTCAATATACCCGGCAAACGGCGGAGAGGAAGACCGAAGCTGCGATGGCTGAGTGTAGTGACAGATGATATGATAAGCTGCGATCTCAAAGAAAGCGATGTTCCAAATAGAGCGAAGTGGAGTGAGAGGAGTAAGGGAGCAGACCGTGTCATAAGACGGGACAAATGCCAAGAAGAAGAAGAAGATACATCGCAATTAGCGTATTACCTTCAACAACACACCTCGGCTGATCAACGCGGTTTAATGAAACATCGCGTTGAATCTAATATATTGACTTTCACCAACTGCGTAGTAAAAGCTTTGGATCGAATCTCCAAAAGCTTTCGATAAAATGAATCACGTATTGCTAATTGTGAAACTGGCAAAAATGGGCACTCATGGTAATCTATTTAAATGGATGGAGTCCTGCATACGCAACCGCACCCGGCTGGTTTGTGTTAAACGTCATTGCTCAAGTTACCTAGCTATACCATCCGGGATACCCCAGGGATCTCATTTGGGCCCCGTTTTATTTACAATGTACGTCAATGATATTGGTGATGTCTTAAGACGGGTAAATAATGTCCGAGACTTGGGTAATGGATGATAAACTCTCTCGTCTCGCCAATGTCATCGGATGGTGAAACAAATGTTAAATTGTACGCCTGTGTGTCACCAGCGGTAAAACCTGGACACCAATTCTTGGTGATGACGAGCAGCTCCTGGTTGCTGGGAGAACCATGCGCAGGATCTTGGAAGGAGGACGGTAGGTGGGGAGGACGATACTGAAGTCCAGGGGCTGGTTGGAGAACCGAACAGTACGGGGAAAGCCAAGGCTGATACAATCCGGGATGGTCCACGTCCTGAGGCTTGGAGAGTCCAGAACAGTTCCTCGGAACCTGACCTGTCCTGACCTGTCCCCCAGCCAGTATCGCTGGAAGGTTGCCGTAGAGCAGGACCTCCAACCCGGACTGGCAAAAGCCAGCACCAAACAGACCTGGAGCTCTCTTCTGTCGGAAGCCATGACTCACCTTGGGTTGCTGCGCCAGAGGAGTAATAGTAAGAGTAAGAGTAGTTTGTTACCGGTAATTACCGAAACGCGTGGTACGATTTCAACATAAAATGGAGGATACCCCAATAACATGGCGCCAGGTAGGTTGGTATACACAGAACCGTATTGCGCTCGTCGCATAAGACAAGATGTCGAGTCTTACCCCAGTAGTTACACTAGATACGGCGCCCTTCGAACCGGATCACAGTAATTTTGGAACAGTTTTATTGCCAAACTAACTACCGTCGGCTTCAGTTTCACTACCGCACTTCCGGTACGCGGACCGAGTTATTTTGATTGTTGTAATCTCGTTCGAGTCTTTATATAAGCCCATTAATATTCCCACTGCTGGGACTATCAGAAGACATTCAAAGTTATTTGCATAACACCAACTGTGAGTTGGTTTTGTTAGCAAGCGCCTATTGCAGACGCCAGACAGTACTGTAATCCGGCTTGAAGGACGTTATATCTACTGCTGCAGGTAGGTCTCTGTTGCTGCTGACCGTCTAGGTAGGTACCACCGCAGCGCCTTTTGCAGCCGATAGACAGTACTGTGCGTACGTTACTGTTCCGGTTTGAAGGGCGCTGTAACTAGTTTAATTACTGCGGTAATTCTCAGCTTCGTATACAACGTGTTGCAGTGTATATCATCGATAACCTAGAATGTAGTTGAGGAATTCGAACTGTTTACATCTAGAACGGTCTAACCGCTTGCCAGTTAGATTTAATCCAATATGTAGTAATAAACAAGACGTATGTTTTTATTCACGAGGTCGTTGAACTTTGTGTAGTGTAAGTTTATGCTTAAGTATTGTTGAGCGCAGAGAGACAGTAGTGGGTATGCTGTAGCCGAAATCTTTGAGCGACTTCCATCACACGGCGCCGTGTAGCCGGCCCTGGAATGAAGGTGTGTGCGATTCGTACGTTTGCCCGTACGAATGGATCGAACGGCGTTTACTGGCTGTCAGTAAATAAACTTTACCAGCTGTCAGTAAATAAACTTTACCAGCTGTCAGTAAATAAACTTTACCAGCTGTCAGTAAATAAACTTTACCAACTGTCAGTAAATAAACTTTACCAGCTGTCAGTAAATAAACTTTACCAACTGTCAGTAAATAAACTTTACCAGCTGTCAGTAAATAAACTTTACCAGCTGTCAGTAAATAAACTTTACCAGCTGTCAGTAAATAAACTTTACCAGCTGTCAGTAAATAAACTTTACCAGCTGTCAGTAAATAAACTTTACCAGCTGTCAGTAAATAAACTTTACCAGCTGTCAGTAAATAAACTTTACCAGCTGTCAGTAAATAAACTTTACCAGCTGTCAGTAAATAAACTTTACCAACTGTCAGTAAATAAACTTTACCAGCTGTCAGTAGATAAACTTTACCAGCTGTCAGTAAATAAACTTTACCAACTGTCAGTAAATAAACTTTACCAGCTGTCAGTAAATAAACTTTACCAGCTGTCAGTAAATAAACTTTACCAGCTGTCAGTAAATAAACTTTACCAGCTGTCAGTAGACAAACTTTACCAGCTGTCAGTAAATAAACTTTACCAGCTGTCAGTAAATAAACTTTACCAGCTGTCAGTAAATAAACTTTACCAGCTGTCAGTAAATAAACTTTACCAGCTGTCAGTAAATAAACTTTACCAGCTGTCAGTAAATAAACTTTACCAGCTGTCAGTAAATAAACTTTACCAGCTGTCAGTAAATAAACTTTACCAGCTGTCAGTAAATAAACTTTACCAGCTGTCAGTAAATAAACTTTACCAGCTGTCAGTAAATAAACTTTACCAGCTGTCAGTAAATAAACTTTACCAGCTGTCAGTAAATAAACTTTACCAGCTGTCAGTAAATAAACTTTACCAGCTGTCAGTAAATAAACTTTACCAGCTGTCAGTAAATAAACTTTACCAGCTGTCAGTAAATAAACTTTACCAGCTGTCAGTAAATAAACTTTACCAGCTGTCAGTAAATAAACTTTACCAGCTGTCAGTAAATAAACTTTACCAGCTGTCAGTAAATAAACTTTACCAGCTGTCAGTAGATAAACTTTACCAGCTGTCAGTAAATAAACTTTACCAGCTGTCAGTAAATAAACTTTACCAGCTGTCAGTAAATAAACTTTACCAGCTGTCAGTAAATAAACTTTACCAGCTGTCAGTAAATAAACTTTACCAGCTGTCAGTAAATAAACTTTACCAGCTGTCAGTAAATAAACTTTACCAGCTGTCAGTAAATAAACTTTACCAGCTGTCAGTAAATAAACTTTACCAGCTGTCAGTAAATAAACTTTACCAGCTGTCAGTAAATAAACTTTACCAGCTGTCAGTAAATAAACTTTACCAGCTGTCAGTAAATAAACTTTACCAGCTGTCAGTAAATAAACTTTACCAGCTGTCAGTAAATAAACTTTACCAGCTGTCAGTAAATAAACTTTACCAGCTGTCAGTAGATAAACTTTACCAGCTGTCAGTAGATAAACTTTACCAGCTGTCAGTAGATAAACTTTACCAGCTGTCAGTAGATAAACTTTACCAGCTGTCAGTAAATAAACTTTACCAGCTGTCAGTAAATAAACTTTACCAGCTGTCAGTAAATAAACTTTACCAGCTGTCAGTAAATAAACTTTACCAGCTGTCAGTAAATAAACTTTACCAGCTGTCAGTAAATAAACTTTACCAGCTGTCAGTAAATAAACTTTACCAGCTGTCAGTAAATAAACTTTACCAGCTGTCAGTAAATAAACTTTACCAGCTGTCAGTAAATAAACTTTACCAGCTGTCAGTAGATAAACTTTACCAGCTGTCAGTAGATAAACTTTACCAGCTGTCAGTAGATAAACTTTACCAGCTGTCAGTAGATAAACTTTACCAGCTGTCAGTAGATAAACTTTACCAGCTGTCAGTAGATAAACTTTACCAGCTGTCAGTAGATAAACTTTACCAGCTGTCAGTAAATAAACTTTACCAGCTGTCAGTAAATAAACTTTACCAGCTGTCAGTAAATAAACTTTACCAGCTGTCAGTAAATAAACTTTACCAGCTGTCAGTAAATAAACTTTACCAGCTGTCAGTAAATAAACTTTACCAGCTGTCAGTAAATAAACTTTACCAGCTGTCAGTAAATAAACTTTACCAGCTGTCAGTAAATAAACTTTACCAACTGTCAGTAAATAAACTTTACCAGCTGTCAGTAGATAAACTTTACCAGCTGTCAGTAAATAAACTTTACCAGGTGTCAGTAAATAAACTTTACCAGGTGTCAGTAGATAAACTTTACCAGCTGTCAGTAAATAAACTTTACCAGCTGTCAGTAAATAAACTTTACCAACTGTCAGTAAATAAACTTTACCAGCTGTCAGTAAATAAACTTTACCAGCTGTCAGTAAATAAACTTTACCAGCTGTCGGTAAATAAACTTTACCAGCTGTCAGTAAATAAACTTTACCAGCTGTCAGTAAATAAACTTTACCAGCTGTCAGTAAATAAACTTTACCAGCTGTCAGTAAATAAACTTTACCAGCTGTCAGTAAATAAACTTTACCAGCTGTCAGTAAATAAACTTTACCAGCTGTCAGTAAATAAACTTTACCAGCTGTCAGTAAATAAACTTTACCAGCTGTCAGTAAATAAACTTTACCAGCTGTCAGTAAATAAACTTTACCAGCTGTCAGTAGATAAACTTTACCAGCTGTCAGTAGATAAACTTTACCAGCTGTCAGTAGATAAACTTTACCAGCTGTCAGTAGATAAACTTTACCAGCTGTCAGTAAATAAACTTTACCAGCTGTCAGTAAATAAACTTTACCAGCTGTCAGTAAATAAACTTTACCAGCTGTCAGTAAATAAACTTTACCAGCTGTCAGTAAATAAACTTTACCAGCTGTCAGTAAATAAACTTTACCAGCTGTCAGTAAATAAACTTTACCAGCTGTCAGTAAATAAACTTTACCAGCTGTCAGTAAATAAACTTTACCAGCTGTCAGTAAATAAACTTTACCAGCTGTCAGTAAATAAACTTTACCAGCTGTCAGTAAATAAACTTTACCAGCTGTCAGTAAATAAACTTTACCAGCTGTCAGTAAATAAACTTTACCAGCTGTCAGTAAATAAACTTTACCAGCTGTCAGTAAATAAACTTTACCAGCTGTCAGTAAATAAACTTTACCAGCTGTCAGTAGATAAACTTTACCAGCTGTCAGTAGATAAACTTTACCAGCTGTCAGTAGATAAACTTTACCAGCTGTCAGTAGATAAACTTTACCAGCTGTCAGTAAATAAACTTTACCAGCTGTCAGTAAATAAACTTTACCAGCTGTCAGTAAATAAACTTTACCAGCTGTCAGTAAATAAACTTTACCAGCTGTCAGTAAATAAACTTTACCAGCTGTCAGTAAATAAACTTTACCAGCTGTCAGTAAATAAACTTTACCAGCTGTCAGTAAATAAACTTTACCAGCTGTCAGTAAATAAACTTTACCAGCTGTCAGTAAATAAACTTTACCAGCTGTCAGTAGATAAACTTTACCAGCTGTCAGTAGATAAACTTTACCAGCTGTCAGTAGATAAACTTTACCAGCTGTCAGTAGATAAACTTTACCAGCTGTCAGTAGATAAACTTTACCAGCTGTCAGTAGATAAACTTTACCAGCTGTCAGTAGATAAACTTTACCAGCTGTCAGTAGATAAACTTTACCAGCTGTCAGTAAATAAACTTTACCAGCTGTCAGTAAATAAACTTTACCAGCTGTCAGTAAATAAACTTTACCAGCTGTCAGTAAATAAACTTTACCAGCTGTCAGTAAATAAACTTTACCAGCTGTCAGTAAATAAACTTTACCAGCTGTCAGTAAATAAACTTTACCAGCTGTCAGTAAATAAACTTTACCAGCTGTCAGTAAATAAACTTTACCAACTGTCAGTAAATAAACTTTACCAGCTGTCAGTAGATAAACTTTACCAGCTGTCAGTAAATAAACTTTACCAGGTGTCAGTAAATAAACTTTACCAGCTGTCAGTAGATAAACTTTACCAGCTGTCAGTAAATAAACTTTACCAGCTGTCAGTAAATAAACTTTACCAGCTGTCAGTAAATAAACTTTACCAGCTGTCAGTAAATAAACTTTACCAGCTGTCAGTAAATAAACTTTACCAGCTGTCAGTAAATAAACTTTACCAGCTGTCAGTAAATAAACTTTACCAGCTGTCAGTAAATAAACTTTACCAGCTGTCAGTAAATAAACTTTACCAGCTGTCAGTAAATAAACTTTACCAGCTGTCAGTAAATAAACTTTACCAGCTGTCAGTAAATAAACTTTACCAGCTGTCAGTAAATAAACTTTACCAGCTGTCAGTAAATAAACTTTACCAGCTGTCAGTAAATAAACTTTACCAGCTGTCAGTAAATAAACTTTACCAGCTGTCAGTAAATAAACTTTACCAGCTGTCAGTAAATAAACTTTACCAGCTGTCAGTAGATAAACTTTACCAGCTGTCAGTAAATAAACTTTACCAGCTGTCAGTAAATAAACTTTACCAGCTGTCAGTAGATAAACTTTACCAGCTGTCAGTAAATAAACTTTACCAGCTGTCAGTAAATAAACTTTACCAGCTGTCAGTAAATAAACTTTACCAGCTGTCAGTAAATAAACTTTACCAGCTGTCAGTAAATAAACTTTACCAGCTGTCAGTAAATAAACTTTACCAGCTGTCAGTAAATAAACTTTACCAGCTGTCAGTAAATAAACTTTACCAGCTGTCAGTAAATAAACTTTACCAGCTGTCAGTAAATAAACTTTACCAGCTGTCAGTAAATAAACTTTACCAGCTGTCAGTAAATAAACTTTACCAGCTGTCAGTAAATAAACTTTACCAGCTGTCAGTAAATAAACTTTACCAGCTGTCAGTAGATAAACTTTACCAGCTGTCAGTAGATAAACTTTACCAGCTGTCAGTAGATAAACTTTACCAGCTGTCAGTAGATAAACTTTACCAGCTGTCAGTAGATAAACTTTACCAGCTGTCAGTAGATAAACTTTACCAGCTGTCAGTAGATAAACTTTACCAGCTGTCAGTAGATAAACTTTACCAGCTGTCAGTAGATAAACTTTACCAGCTGTCAGTAGATAAACTTTACCAGCTGTCAGTAGATAAACTTTACCAGCTGTCAGTAGATAAACTTTACCAGCTGTCAGTAGATAAACTTTACCAGCTGTCAGTAGATAAACTTTACCAGCTGTCAGTAGATAAACTTTACCAGCTGTCAGTAGATAAACTTTACCAGCTGTCAGTAGATAAACTTTACCAGCTGTCAGTAGATAAACTTTACCAGCTGTCAGTAGATAAACTTTACCAGCTGTCAGTAGATAAACTTTACCAGCTGTCAGTAGATAAACTTTACCAGCTGTCAGTAAATAAACTTTACCAGCTGTCAGTAAATAAACTTTACCAGCTGTCAGTAAATAAACTTTACCAGCTGTCAGTAAATAAACTTTACCAGCTGTCAGTAAATAAACTTTACCAGCTGTCAGTAAATAAACTTTACCAGCTGTCAGTAAATAAACTTTACCAGCTGTCAGTAGATAAACTTTACCAGCTGTCAGTAGATAAACTTTACCAGCTGTCAGTAGATAAACTTTACCAGCTGTCAGTAGATAAACTTTACCAGCTGTCAGTAGATAAACTTTACCAGCTGTCAGTAGATAAACTTTACCAGCTGTCAGTAGATAAACTTTACCAGCTGTCAGTAGATAAACTTTACCAGCTGTCAGTAAATAAACTTTACCAGCTGTCAGTAAATAAACTTTACCAGCTGTCAGTAAATAAACTTTACCAGCTGTCAGTAAATAAACTTTACCAGCTGTCAGTAAATAAACTTTACCAGCTGTCAGTAGATAAACTTTACCAGCTGTCAGTAAATAAACTTTACCAGCTGTCAGTAAATAAACTTTACCAGCTGTCAGTAAATAAACTTTACCAACTGTCAGTAAATAAACTTTACCAGCTGTCAGTAGATAAACTTTACCAGCTGTCAGTAAATAAACTTTACCAGCTGTCAGTAAATAAACTTTACCAGCTGTCAGTAGATAAACTTAACCAGCTGTCAGTAAATAAACTTTACCAGCTGTCAGTAAATAAACTTTACCAACTGTCAGTAAATAAACTTTACCAGCTGTCAGTAAATAAACTTTACCAGCTGTCAGTAAATAAACTTTACCAGCTGTCAGTAAATAAACTTTACCAGCTGTCAGTAAATAAACTTTACCAGCTGTCAGTAAATAAACTTTACCAGCTGTCAGTAAATAAACTTTACCAGCTGTCAGTAAATAAACTTTACCAGCTGTCAGTAGATAAACTTTACCAGCTGTCAGTAGATAAACTTTACCAGCTGTCAGTAGATAAACTTTACCAGCTGTCAGTAGATAAACTTTACCAGCTGTCAGTAGATAAACTTTACCAGCTGTCAGTAAATAAACTTTACCAGCTGTCAGTAAATAAACTTTACCAGCTGTCAGTAAATAAACTTTACCAGCTGTCAGTAAATAAACTTTACCAGCTGTCAGTAAATAAACTTTACCAGCTGTCAGTAAATAAACTTTACCAGCTGTCAGTAAATAAACTTTACCAGCTGTCAGTAAATAAACTTTACCAGCTGTCAGTAAATAAACTTTACCAGCTGTCAGTAAATAAACTTTACCAGCTGTCAGTAAATAAACTTTACCAGCTGTCAGTAAATAAACTTTACCAGCTGTCAGTAAATAAACTTTACCAGCTGTCAGTAAATAAACTTTACCAGCTGTCAGTAAATAAACTTTACCAGCTGTCAGTAAATAAACTTTACCAGCTGTCAGTAAATAAACTTTACCAGCTGTCAGTAAATAAACTTTACCAGCTGTCAGTAAATAAACTTTACCAGCTGTCAGTAAATAAACTTTACCAGCTGTCAGTAAATAAACTTTACCAGCTGTCAGTAAATAAACTTTACCAGCTGTCAGTAAATAAACTTTACCAGCTGTCAGTAAAATAATTATTACTAACATAAATGATATACTTAAATTAATTTTTTATGTGTGTATACACTATGACATTCATTACCGAAGAAATTTCACTAGCAACAGAGTCCTTCAAGCCGGATTACAATAATCAGACGCTAGTTAGTATGATATACACTGCAACACATTGTGCTCGTCAGTAAGACATAAGATGTCAGATTTTGTTGACGCAGCAATCTGAATAACAAAGAAACCTAATCCTCCCAAAGCCCTTCAAACCGGATCACAGTAATGTCTGCTTACCTAGACTACGACCAGTGCTGATACACTACATTAATGTTTATTATATATATAGAATAAAATAATGGAAGCAGCTGGAAGCCGTGCTGTCCGTGTGGGCTTTGGGGGGGGCATAGGTCCAGCACTGAGCATCTATCAGCTGATGATGATGATGGTGATGGTGAGAATATCTATATGACGAAACAAGTAGTAGTATGATGAAGGGCTAGTATGATATACACTGGTATAACAGTGTCAATGTAAACATTACTACGGTCCGGTTTGAAGGACGCTGTGACTATTGAAATTACAGTATGAAGACTTTTTTTTTTTAAATTCCATTAAGCGACGAGACGAGGGCCGATTCAACTGATGGTAAGCGATATTACTATAATATACATTGTAATAACCACAGTAATTACACTAGCTACGGAGTCCTTCAATCCGGAACACCACGCGTTGCGGCGGTACCCACCTAGACGGTGTCTTGCAATAGACACCTACCACATTACCTCTTAGGTATTAGCGACGAACTCAATGTGTTGCAGTGTATATCATACTAACTGACGTCTGAGTATTGTAATCCGGTTTGAAGGGCGCTGTAGCTAGTGAAATTGCCGCGGTAGTGACACTACCTATAATATGTCTTGGCGACGAGCACAATGTGTTGCAGTGTATATCATACTAACTGACGTCTGATTATTGTAATCCGGTTTGAAGGGCGCTGTAGCTAGTGAAATTGCCGCGGTAGTGACACTACCTATAATATGTCTTAGCGACGAGCACAATGTGTTGCAGTGTATATCATACTAACTGACGTCTGATTATTGTAATCCGGTTTGAAGGGCGCTGTAGCTAGTGAAATTGCCGCGGTAGTGACACTACCTATAATATGTCTTGGCGACGAGCACAATGTGTTGCAGTGTATATCATACTAACTGACGTCTGATTATTGTAATCCGGTTTGAAGGGCGCTGTAGCTAGTGAAATTGCCGCGGTAGTGACACTACCTATAATATGTCTTGGCGACGAGCACAATGTGTTGCAGTGTATATCATACTAACTGACGTCTGATTATTGTAATCCGGTTTGAAGGGCGCTGTAGCTAGTGAAATTGCCGCGGTAGTGACACTACCTATAATATGTCTTAGCGACGAGCACAATGTGTTGCAGTGTATATCATACTAACTGACGTCTGATTATTGTAATCCGGTTTGAAGGGCGCTGTAGCTAGTGAAATTGCCGCGGTAGTGACACTACCTATAATATGTCTTGGCGACGAGCACAATGTGTTGCAGTGTATATCATACTAACTGACGTCTGATTATTGTAATCCGGTTTGAAGGGCGCTGTAGCTAGTGAAATTGCCGCGGTAGTGACACTACCTATAATATGTCTTGGCGACGAGCACAATGTGTTGCAGTGTATATCATACTAACTGACGTCTGATTATTGTAATCCGGTTTGAAGGGCGCTGTAGCTAGTGAAATTGCCGCGGTAGTGACACTACCTATAATATGTCTTGGCGACGAGCACAATGTGTTGCAGTGTATATCATACTAACTGACGTCTGATTATTGTAATCCGGTTTGAAGGGCGCTGTAGCTAGTGAAATTGCCGCGGTAGTGACACTACCTATAATATGTCTTGGCGACGAGCACAATGTGTTGCAGTGTATATCATACTAACTGACGTCTGATTATTGTAATCCGGTTTGAAGGGCGCTGTAGCTAGTGAAATTGCCGCGGTAGTGACACTACCTATAATATGTCTTGGCGACGAGCACAATGTGTTGCAGTGTATATCATACTAACTGACGTCTGATTATTGTAATCCGGTTTGAAGGGCGCTGTAGCTAGTGAAATTGCCGCGGTAGTGACACTACCTATAATATGTCTTGGCGACGAGCACAATGTGTTGCAGTGTATATCATACTAACTGACGTCTGATTATTGTAATCCGGTTTGAAGGGCGCTGTAGCTAGTGAAATTGCCGCGGTAGTGACACTACCTATAATATGTCTTAGCGACGAGCACAATGTGTTGCAGTGTATATCATACTAACTGACGTCTGATTATTGTAATCCGGTTTGAAGGGCGCTGTAGCTAGTGAAATTGCCGCGGTAGTGACACTACCTATAATATGTCTTGGCGACGAGCACAATGTGTTGCAGTGTATATCATACTAACTGACGTCTGATTATTGTAATCCGGTTTGAAGGGCGCTGTAGCTAGTGAAATTGCCGCGGTAGTGACACTACCTATAATATGTCTTGGCGACGAGCACAATGTGTTGCAGTGTATATCATACTAACTGACGTCTGATTATTGTAATCCGGTTTGAAGGGCGCTGTAGCTAGTGAAATTGCCGCGGTAGTGACACTACCTATAATATGTCTTGGCGACGAGCACAATGTGTTGCAGTGTATATCATACTAACTGACGTCTGATTATTGTAATCCGGTTTGAAGGGCGCTGTAGCTAGTGAAATTGCCGCGGTAGTGACACTACCTATAATATGTCTTGGCGACGAGCACAATGTGTTGCAGTGTATATCATACTAACTGACGTCTGATTATTGTAATCCGGTTTGAAGGGCGCTGTAGCTAGTGAAATTGCCGCGGTAGTGACACTACCTATAATATGTCTTGGCGACGAGCACAATGTGTTGCAGTGTATATCATACTAACTGACGTCTGATTATTGTAATCCGGTTTGAAGGGCGCTGTAGCTAGTGAAATTGCCGCGGTAGTGACACTACCTATAATATGTCTTGGCGACGAGCACAATGTGTTGCAGTGTATATCATACTAACTGACGTCTGATTATTGTAATCCGGTTTGAAGGGCGCTGTAGCTAGTGAAATTGCCGCGGTAGTGACACTACCTATAATATGTCTTAGCGACGAGCACAATGTGTTGCAGTGTATATCATACTAACTGACGTCTGATTATTGTAATCCGGTTTGAAGGGCGCTGTAGCTAGTGAAATTGCCGCGGTAGTGACACTACCTATAATATGTCTTGGCGACGAGCACAATGTGTTGCAGTGTATATCATACTAACTGACGTCTGATTATTGTAATCCGGTTTGAAGGGCGCTGTAGCTAGTGAAATTGCCGCGGTAGTGACACTACCTATAATATGTCTTGGCGACGAGCACAATGTGTTGCAGTGTATATCATACTAACTGACGTCTGATTATTGTAATCCGGTTTGAAGGGCGCTGTAGCTAGTGAAATTGCCGCGGTAGTGACACTACCTATAATATGTCTTGGCGACGAGCACAATGTGTTGCAGTGTATATCATACTAACTGACGTCTGATTATTGTAATCCGGTTTGAAGGGCGCTGTAGCTAGTGAAATTGCCGCGGTAGTGACACTACCTATAATATGTCTTGGCGACGAGCACAATGTGTTGCAGTGTATATCATACTAACTGACGTCTGATTATTGTAATCCGGTTTGAAGGGCGCTGTAGCTAGTGAAATTGCCGCGGTAGTGACACTACCTATAATATGTCTTGGCGACGAGCACAATGTGTTGCAGTGTATATCATACTAACTGACGTCTGATTATTGTAATCCGGTTTGAAGGGCGCTGTAGCTAGTGAAATTGCCGCGGTAGTGACACTACCTATAATATGTCTTAGCGACGAGCACAATGTGTTGCAGTGTATATCATACTAACTGACGTCTGATTATTGTAATCCGGTTTGAAGGGCGCTGTAGCTAGTGAAATTGCCGCGGTAGTGACACTACCTATAATATGTCTTGGCGACGAGCACAATGTGTTGCAGTGTATATCATACTAACTGACGTCTGATTATTGTAATCCGGTTTGAAGGGCGCTGTAGCTAGTGAAATTGCCGCGGTAGTGACACTACCTATAATATGTCTTGGCGACGAGCACAATGTGTTGCAGTGTATATCATACTAACTGACGTCTGATTATTGTAATCCGGTTTGAAGGGCGCTGTAGCTAGTGAAATTGCCGCGGTAGTGACACTACCTATAATATGTCTTGGCGACGAGCACAATGTGTTGCAGTGTATATCATACTAACTGACGTCTGATTATTGTAATCCGGTTTGAAGGGCGCTGTAGCTAGTGAAATTGCCGCGGTAGTGACACTACCTATAATATGTCTTGGCGACGAGCACAATGTGTTGCAGTGTATATCATACTAACTGACGTCTGATTATTGTAATCCGGTTTGAAGGGCGCTGTAGCTAGTGAAATTGCCGCGGTAGTGACACTACCTATAATATGTCTTGGCGACGAGCACAATGTGTTGCAGTGTATATCATACTAACTGACGTCTGATTATTGTAATCCGGTTTGAAGGGCGCTGTAGCTAGTGAAATTACTACGTCAACAAAATATGACATATGATATAGCGACGAGCGCAATATTTGGACATTATCCTAATGTACTTCTCATTCCTGTAATCCGGTTTGAAGGACGCTGTAGCTAGTGTAATCGCGGTAGAACGCGGTGCAGTGTACACCATCCTAACTACCGCTGCGTAACTCAAGTTGACGTTAAGCTTTAATAATTAGGTACACAGGTTAACTGCTTAACTAACATAATTAAGTTAACCAACATTTTGTGTACTTAACAGATGTATATGACCTTTGCCCGTAAAAATTAAAAAAAAAAAAAAACAAAAAATTACCAGTGAACTCTATAGCTGTAAGTTTTTTTTATTCAATTAAGCAACGACGCGACTTCACTTGACATCAAGTGATACCTCCCCCAACCCCCACAACGTATATTCCCATTTGTACGCAAGACGCTCGCAATCGAACTAGCAGCGGGCCCTTCGAACCGGATCACTACAGACACCACCGCCGACAGCTTACCATCAGCAATCCTCCATACGGCAACATGAATTCTCCTTTATACACTTCAATGTTTATATCAGATATCGATCACATTAGATTAACTACACACACACGCATATACATATAATATAATATATATAATATACATATATATATATATATATGTATATTAAATTGTTTTAATGAAAATGCGGCTCGCGCTTGACGGAAAGCACATCTTCGCGCCCGTGGAGGAATCATACTGATTATTTCATGGCAATACGTAGATACGGTTATGTAAAGTAATATAATATATACACATAGAAACAATACTCAACCTTATACTATATAGAATTAAGTCGCATTTCTCTTGAACAGATGTTGGGGAGTAAACTCATCCCACACTCACACCCCTACAAGCGAAGTGATGTGACGTCTCACGTTTTTCAATAGCGCTGCGATTTTTTTGTTTAACATATTCGTCGGTACTATATCACCACCGCAGTTGGATAGTACTGTGCAAACATTACTGTGTTCCGGTTTGAAGGGCGCTGTAGTTATTGTAATTGCTGCGGTGACAAGATTGAACTTCAAGGCGACGCGCGCGATCGGCGATCGCAGCCGGACCTACGCCTTCTCCAGAGATCTTCATAGAATGGTGTGCGGTATCACCAGGCGCTAGGTGCCGTCGTTTTTGAGGATTCATATGGGGGGGGGGATTTGGGCCATTTCCCACTATACTGGCAAAATGCGGATTGGTGTAAGCCAAGGCCTCGTTTGTTCATTAGCTGGATGCACCACGTGCAGATGAGATTGGCTTGGATTCCGTGAGTGTAGTACCCTTTACACACCATGTGGTGCTGTGTATAACATCCTAACTAGCGCCATGTTAATATAGGTGGGCGTGTCACTTACCATCAGGTGAACATCCCTCTCGTCTCATCGTTGGGTAGTATAAGGAAATCCTATCTACTCATATCACTTATACCAAATGTCCAACCAACAAATTCAGCAGAAGAGGAAACAGGAAACCGACATGCTACAGGAACAAATCATTAACACCTTGTTATAACCTTCACTATCCCACACGTGGACAACGTGGTGGACTTATATCCTTCATTCTATACTTGCCACAGAGAACTCCGAGTCCCAGAAGAAACAATAAGATAACTATTTATTTTTATTAATATTAGTCTCACCGCAGTGCCTGTAGCAGCCGCCAAGCAGTATTGTGTTCCAGCTTGAAGGGCGCTGTACCTAGAGTAATTACTGGGGTAATAAGACTTTACATCTTATGTCATAATATCGTCACATCTTTATGGGCGGGCGTGTCACTTACTATCAGGTGAACAAAAGTGTAAAAAGGAAAAGAAAATGGCGGGTAATATTATTAATCAATATTAATTATCAATAGCTCCTTGATGAAACTGTAATAACCGAGAAAGAGATAAAAATCCGATTAAAAGATGTCTTCTTTATATTACTTGAAAACAGTAATAATATTATAATAATAACGACTATATAAAATTATCCATATTTTACTTAAATATAATTGTAACGTTATAAATAATTTAACGTTTATTACAACATAATGCTATTTCCGTTAAATGCTATAAACGGGCACATCCCTAACGACAACAGTGTTGCCTACTTATAAAATTGGCGTTTAATTATATCGAAGTAAATTGTTTTTGTCTTTGGATATTTACGTAGTTACATCAGATCGAAAGGGGGGGTTAAATATGAAGGGTTTAATAGCCAAGTCACTCCTGATGAGGGTTGGATTGACCGCATGCAAATGAGAAGGGGATGAAGTGGCTTCATTAAAACATCGCTTTGAACTCGCGAACTGTAAACGGAGATGTGGGACTTGAACAATGGCGCTCATGTCGACGATTCATCGCGAGATCATTTAATTATTATTTTCAAAAGAAAATTAATATTAAAATGGTTACTATGGTTACGTACTGATTAAAAAGAGTTGTGTAATATATATATAAATTATTTATTTACTCCAATTCTTGAAGGACAATGTATACATGAATTATTACTTTTTATTTATGATATTTGGTACGCCCGCCGTTAACAATGTGATATATGTTAGGATGATGATGATGATACTATAATATATTATCTAAGTTTATTAATTTCACAGTGCTTTATTATTAATCGAAACTCAGTAATATTACCTTACTGTCGTTTACCAACAAAAGTAAACATTGCGGTCACAAAACATATAAATATTTATATAATCTCAGCGGATAGACGTCGACTGCTGGACATAGGCCTTCCCCATAGACCTCCACATCAATAGATCTTGTGCTATCCGCATCCAGCGGCTTCCTGCTACCTTCATTGGGGTGTAAAGGGTTCCGTTCAACAACTCACAGGACCCAAGCTAACCTCACCAGCTCGTGGTACTGCTAATCAACAAACGAGGCTCTGGCTCCTATCCACCCGTATTGGGCCAGCGTGGTAGGTAATGGCCCAAATAGACCCATATCAAATTTGTACGTATAAATTAATATCTGTTTCCTTATATATAATATATATATTTCCTTTCATTCACCCTTCTACCCAATAATCAACTCAACTGTCATTAGGCTAACTGATGGGGGAAGTATTTAACTTAAGTTTTATTGTGCTTTATTCTTAATCATCACATCTTTATCATTAACTTGACAATAATTTAAAAAATTACTGATAGAAAACACAGACATTATTTAAATAAAACAAAGACAAAAACTTATGGTTCGCGACATGTAAACAAGTACACCTGAGCTATCGGAGTTAACAATTTTTTTTTTAATATTAGTAAAAATAATAGTTTCAATAAATATTTTAAATCTATACCGGTAGATGGTGCTGGCACCGAGTACCATACAATGTTAAATATATTTAAACGTTAAATCAATTTCGTTGTGTAAATAAAAAAATATATATTTTTAATTATTAGTAATACTTATTGTTTAGTATTATATATATCTACATAATTACAGCAACAATTCAGTATTTAAGCTCTGTATTCTTACAAAATTTTCTAATCTTATATGGATTATTTGGTCTGTAATAAAGTTTATTTTAAATTAAAATTTTTTATTATTGTAAAGTGATACGTTTAAATAATTGTAAAATTGATAGAAATTACTAAAAAATTTATAAATAAAAAACATGTAGAGAAATTTGCGAAATTTCTATTGATTAAAAAGAAAGTATGTGACCCTATTCGTATTAAACCATTGCCGTTCTTGTTTATTAAAAACGAAGACTTAAATAACATTTATGTCAAACGATATAACCTATAAAAATTTATGTACTATTAAACTAAAAATAAACTACTTTATGTTGTAATTTAAACTTCTATTGAATTTATAGTTAATATTTAAGAAAACAAATAGATTATTAAAAAGTTAATATGAATATAGCGCGTAAAATTTGTTCAATACCTTACCGAAATGTCAACAAGAGTTTTCACAGGAAATTTAGAATATCTTCATCACAGTTTGACTCTTCCGCTCAAACTCAGCCCGAAGTACAAGAGGAGAGATTCGACTTTGAAGATATAAGGGTGTTAGAACGTGTTGAGCGACGCAAGGCACGGATACCGCCGTTTATGAAAAACGTATTCGTTTCCATTTTCGACCGGGAGCTACTGGCCTACCCAGAGATATTAAATAAAGAGGAATCAGATGCGTTAGACAATAGGGTTGACGCTCTCAATCAGGTGTTTTCCGACCCAAACAAAACCGCGGAAAAGCGAAAAGATGCACTGAAAAGGACTAACATGTATGCAGCACCCGTCGCTTTAACCAACAACGGCTTAGCAATAAATCACACAGAAAGCCTACGCTACTTGGAGACAATAGGATCCGATTTGCAATTAGGACAGGAAATAAGCGATCATTGGGTCAGTTTGAACGCTTTAAAACTTGGCTTACCAGAAGAACTTTATCAAAAGATATTAAGCGATCTGACAACTGGTGAGAAACCCATAACATTATGCATTAGAGAGAAGATATCTAAAAGGATAACTCAACCAGATTTCAAAACGACAGCCGAAGTTGATGGAAAAGGTTCGGTATTTACTTTTCATTCAATAATACTGATAATTATTCATTAATATCATACATTAATTATTTTTCCAATTTGTGTATCAAGCTATTAATAAATAATCACGTAATTATAATGATGAGGGAATCCAAAATGTGAAGCCTTATTACTTGAGTAATCATAATAATTACTGGGTAAGTCTCCAGCGACCAACATACTTCCACCATTGAGTAAGTATACTCCAAGTGGAAGCAGTAGTAAAAATTTAGAATAAAGTTGATTAGTCTGTAGACAGTAGGTTCGTGAACTGATCAAATAAGCACCGCTGTACATCATCGTTAAGATATGAAGATAGACATTCTGAATTATCGGAGAAGGGACCATAGCGATCACTATTTATAGATCTGTTTCCGGAGACTGTTTAGATGCACAAAGAACTGAAGTGTGGAACAACTTGCCAGTATCAGTTTCCGTTCAGATACATGAAGGTATTCACAGCGGAAAAGGCTGTTACTGATTTCGTGTACTTCACCGCAGACCGCAGCTTAACAGTTTGGATAGTTGTCATGGACTATCTAAAATTATGTATGTTCATCCAAATTACCGGTTTCCATATGTTGATGGGGGCTGTAAGAGTTCCTGCTATAAAACTCATGGGATCCAAGCAAAACTTCATCAGCTTGTGGTGCTGTTATATCAAGAAACAAGGCTCTGGCTCCCAACAAATCCTATTGGGCCAGCAGGGTGGAAAATAGCCTCTCTCCATGTGAGTCCCTACTCAATCATGTGGGAATCTTTGGAAGAGGCGATCCAGCAATGGAAGTCTATTAGTTGACGATGATAAGTTGACAGTGGGAACACGGTGATGATAATGAGTGTCAAGATAGGAAGTATTCTAACCAACACCAAACCCGACAACCTGTGAAATGTTTGACCCTGATCCTCGGAGACAGTTAATAGATTATTTATGTCATATCTCTTCCAGGTGTATGGAGGATTAATGGTGAGAAAATCTGTCTGAAGACATCTGGTTACTATCTCGTACTATCCATAGTGGATACAAATCGGATGAGGATGTATCTGGTGCATCCGGACGCTGAAGGAATCACTCACAATGGATCATTCATCACATTCATGAATACACCGGGTATAGTATTTTATTTATAGTGGGTTTCCGTTGACGGAGACCAGTTAGGTAAGACCACAGCAGTCAATTCATGTACTTCGGGGATGGGGCTCCTCAAAGTTTAATAAGCGAGCCTTAGGAGGACATAACACAGCATGGGTGCTGAGGGCTTTGACCTTCTGTGAGATATTTTAGCTGGAGTGTAGAGGAGCACCGGTGTATTCCATAGGAGGTCCCGGAGCCCCTGCTAACACACTAAGGAAGATCACCGAGTCGGCTTTAATGAGTAGAAGCCTCTACATTACCTTCCATTCCTCCCGGAAGCAAATATAGTTATTGAGATTCCCGCGGCAATGACACTGGACATCCTGTCTTAACAGTGAGGACAAGGTTCAGGGTATTTCATGGTAAGAGAAGTATACCACCAGTACACACCAGAATATACTTGTAGTTAGTTCATGTTGGGTCTCGTCACTAGCTACAGCATTCTGGTGTATTTCCGCAGTATTAAGTATATTCTATCAGCTGATGATGATGATGATGTATGTTCATCTTGATTACTGATGGTGGATGGCTCTTTATCCTCACCATCCATACACAGGCCTCCCTCGAGGATCAATGCTGGGTTTGCATCCAGCTGCCGCTGCATCCATTTCAATCGGATCGTAAACAATCATGTTCCAGCAACACCTCTGGATATGGCTGATGAGGAGACCATGGCGAAGACCCTCGGCGTTTCGCGGCTGCACACCGCCGCCCTCTGCCGTTGCAGCCTGATGAAGGCGATGAGGAGTGTCACAGAGTTCATACTGCCCAGGTCGTTTTCAGGTGATACTCCTGACTCATCCCGCAACCAGCTCAGCATGCTACTGTTACTACTATATACCACGAGGATGGAACAGGTTTGATCTGATGGATATGGGACACCGACCAAACTACACAACCAGTATACCTGATAAACCTTAACTCTTCATCTTGCTGGCCCAGCCGTTCTCTCACCTGTGGGAACAGTTCAGCAGTAGCATACCAGCTGTCCCCTAGTTCTGATATCGCTCATCATTGAAGCTCTACGAGACGAACAGAGCTGTTCATCAAGGATATGGAGCAGGTGGGGATGCTGCAAGCAATTCCAAGGTATATTCACCAATGTGTTATCCATCAGGCAAACCCCTGGCTGAAGTGTCTTCGCTGAAGTCAGTCATCGGTGATGCATTGCTTCAAATCTACGCTTCGGAGAGCGCTGAATATTTCACAGCTGGTCTCCTGGACGGATACTTGGAACCGGATGCTGATATGGAGATGGCTTTGTGCAGGTGAGTTCACCAATGATTGAGAAGCTACTGAAGTTAGGATCTGATGGTATAGCCAACCTCCATGGTCTATGTCCAGCGTTTAAACCATTAGGGTGCCTGATGTATCCGGAGTACATCCTGATGACCTAGTAGATCTTTATGTCCGGAGTAGACTGACCGGTGTGATGATGATCATAGCTGATGATTAACTGGTATTGCATCAGAGAATGGAGAGCAGCTGTCCGGCGAGCTGATGACTCGTTTTTTTTTATACGGAGCAACTATGGGAGTACCTTCACCTGATGGTGAGTGATACGCCTGCCCATGACAATTGTGGTGGTATGTAGGATATCTTACATTACACCACAGTGATATATAAGATGTTGAGCTCATTACCCCAGTCATTAGCTACAACGCCCTTCAAACCGGATCACATTAATGTCTGCACAGTACTGTCTATCGGCTGCAATAGACGCTGCGGCGGTACCTACCTAAACGGTCTGTAGCAACAGAGACCTGACAGCAGTAGTAGCTACAACGCCCTTCAAACCGGATCACATTAATGTCTGCACAGTACTGTCTGTCGGCTGCAATCGGCGCTGCGGTTGTACCTACCTAGACGGTCTGTAGCAACAGAGACCCACGAGCAGTAGTAGCTATGACGCCCTTCAAACCGGATCACATTAATGTCTGCACAGTACTGTCTATCGGCTGCAACAGGCGCTGCGGTTGTATCTACCGAGACGGTCTGCAGCAACGGAGCCTACCAGCAATAGCAACTACAACGCCCTTCAAACCGGATCACATTAATGTCTGCACAGTACTGTCTATCGGCTGCAACAGGCGCTGCGGTTGTATCTACCGAGACGGTCTGCAGCAACGGAGCCTACCAGCAATAGCAACTACAACGCCCTTCAAACCGGATCACATTAATGTCTGCACAGTACTGTCTATCGGCTGCAACAGGCGCTGCGGTTGTATCTACCGAGACGGTCTGCAGCAACGGAGCCTACCAGCAATAGCAACTACAACGCCCTTCAAACCGGATCACATTAATGTCTGCACAGTACTGTCTATCGACTGCAACAGGCGCTGCGGTTGTATCTACCGAGACGGTCTGCAGCAACGGAGCCTACCAGCAATAGCAACTACAACGCCCTTCAAACCGGATCACATTAATGTCTGCACAGTACTGTCTATCGGCTGCAACAGGCGCTGCGGTTGTATCTACCGAGACGGTCTGCAGCAACGGAGCCTACCAGCAATAGCAACTACAACGCCCTTCAAACCGGATCACATTAATGTCTGCACAGTACTGTCTATCGGCTGCAACAGGCGCTGCGGTTGTATCTACCGAGACGGTCTGCAGCAACGGAGCCTACCAGCAATAGCAACTACAACGCCCTTCAAACCGGATCACATTAATGTCTGCACAGTACTGTCTATCGGCTGCAACAGGCGCTGCGGTTGTATCTACCGAGACGGTCTGCAGCAACGGAGCCTACCAGCAATAGCAACTACAACGCCCTTCAAACCGGATCACATTAATGTCTGCACAGTACTGTCTATCGACTGCAACAGGCGCTGCGGTTGTATCTACCGAGACGGTCTGCAGCAACGGAGCCTACCAGCAATAGCAACTACAACGCCCTTCAAACCGGATCACATTAATGTCTGCACAGTACTGTCTATCGGCTGCAACAGGCGCTGCGGTTGTATCTACCGAGACGGTCTGCAGCAACGGAGCCTACCAGCAATAGCAACTATAACGCCCTTCAAACCGGATCACAGTACTGTCGGTCGGCTGAAATAGGCGCTTTACTATCACGGTGATTATTATTCAATAACAGCATTCACCACAATACCTTCATCACCATCAGGAACTTCATCGCGCGACGCGGACTAGAGACCATGTTGGATTTGATCGCTGTACCCAACGTCGAGATGAAGGAGGAGTGCGAGGCGCTGCTCGCCGGCCTCAGGGCTCTCACCCTGAGAGGGGAGACGGTCGACAGCGTCAACATGTTCATAGGTATGTACATCATCCTACCGCCATAACTACCGCCGCAGCGCACTTCAAACCGGAACCTTTCATTATGCATCACATGACATATGTAAGTCTCGTTACCGCGGTCATTCTGCTTCACCACCAGCCCTGACCGGCATACACCACGCCGGTAAGGTGATGTCGGAGCAGATCAGGCAGGTCAGGAACCCGCTCTACAACCCGATGTTCGTCATGAAGAAGATGTTCTCCGACCGTCACCAGGTGAGCTGCTGATGTATTCATTTTGTTTATCTGTCTATTTATTTATATGTCTATTTATTTATATATCAATTTGTTTATATATCATTTTGTTTATCTGTCTATTTATTTATATGTCTATTTATTTATATGTCTATTTATTTATATGTCTATTTATTTATATATCAATTTGTTTATATATTATTTTGTTTATCTGTCTATTTATTTATATGTCTATTTATTTATATGTCTATTTATTTATATATCAATTTGTTTATATATCATTTTGTTTATCTGTCTATTTGCTATTTATTATGTCTATTTATTTATATGTCTATTTATTTATATATCAATTTGTTTATATATTATTTTGTTTATCTGTCTATTTATTTATATGTCTATTTATTTATATGTCTATTTATTTATATGTCTATTTATTTATATATCAATTTGTTTATATATTATTTTGTTTATCTGTCTATTTATTTATATGTCTATTTATTTATATATCAATTTGTTTATATATTATTTTGTTTATCTGTCTATTTATTTATATGTCTATTTATTTATATGTCTATTTATTTATATGTCTATTTATTTATATATCAATTTGTTTATATATTATTTTGTTTATCTGTCTATTTATTTATCTGTCTATTTATTTATATGTCTATTTATTTATATATCAATTTGTTTATATATTATTTTGTTTATCTGTCTATTTATTTATATGTCTATTTATTTATCTGTCTATTTATTTATATGTCTATTTATATATATCAATTTGTTTATATATTATTTTGTTTATCTGTCTATTTATTTATATGTCTATTTATTTATATATCAATTTGTTTATATATTATTTTGTTTATCTGTCTATTTATTTATATGTCTATTTATTTATATGTCTATTTATTTATATATCAATTTGTTTATATATTATTTTGTTTATCTGTCTATTTATTTATATGTCTATTTATTTATCTGTCTATTTATTTATATGTCTATTTATTTATATATCAATTTGTTTATATATTATTTTGTTTATCTGTCTATTTATTTATATGTCTATTTATTTATATGTCTATTTATTTATATATCAATTTGTTTATATATTATTTTGTTTATCTGTCTATTTATTTATATGTCTATTTATTTATCTGTCTATTTATTTATATGTCTATTTATTTATATATCAATTTGTTTATATATTATTTTGTTTATCTGTCTATTTATTTATATGTCTATTTATTTATCTGTCTATTTATTTATATATCAATTTGTTTATATATTATTTTGTTTTTCTGTCTATTTATTTATATGTCTATTTATTTATATATCAATTTGTTTATATATCATTTTGTTTATCTGTCTATTTATTTATATGTCTATTTATTTATCTGTCTATTTATTTATATGTCTATTTATTTATATATCAATTTGTTTATATATTATTTTGTTTATCTGTCTATTTATTTATATGTCTATTTATTTATATGTCTATTTATTTATATGTCTATTTATTTATATATCAATTTGTTTATATATTATTTTGTTTATCTGTCTATTTATTTATATGTCTATTTATTTATCTGTCTATTTATTTATATGTCTATTTATTTATATGTCTATTTATTTATATATCAATTTGTTTATATATTATTTTGTTTATCTGTCTATTTATTTATATGTCTATTTATTTATCTGTCTATTTATTTATATATCAATTTGTTTATATATTATTTTGTTTTTCTGTCTATTTATTTATATGTCTATTTATTTATATATCAATTTGTTTATATATCATTTTGTTTATCTGTCTATTTATTTATATGTCTATTTATTTATCTGTCTATTTATTTATATGTCTATTTATTTATATATCAATTTGTTTATATATTATTTTGTTTATCTGTCTATTTATTTATATGTCTATTTATTTATATGTCTATTTATTTATATGTCTATTTATTTATATATCAATTTGTTTATATATTATTTTGTTTATCTGTCTATTTATTTATATGTCTATTTATTTATATGTCTATTTATTTATATATCAATTTGTTTATATATCATTTTGTTTATCTGTCTATTTATTTATATGTCTATTTATTTATATGTCTATTTATTTATATATCAATTTGTTTATATATTATTTTGTTTATCTGTCTATTTATTTATATGTCTATTTATTTTTATGTCTATTTATTTATATATCAATTTGTTTATATATTATTTTGTTTATCTGTCTATTTATTTATATGTCTATTTATTTATATATCAATTTGTTTATATATTATTTTGTTTTTCTGTCTATTTATTTATATGTCTATTTATTTATATATCAATTTGTTTATATATTATTTTGTTTATCTGTCTATTTATTTATATGTCTATTTATTTATCTGTCTATTTATTTATATGTCTATTTATTTATCTGTCTATTTATTTATATATCAATTTGTTTATATATTATTTTGTTTTTCTGTCTATTTATTTATATGTCTATTTATTTATATATCAATTTGTTTATATATCATTTTGTTTATCTGTCTATTTATTTATATGTCTATTTATTTATCTGTCTATTTATTTATATGTCTATTTATTTATATATCAATTTGTTTATATATTATTTTGTTTATCTGTTTATTTATTTATATGTCTATTTATTTATATGTCTATTTATTTATATGTCTATTTATTTATATATCAATTTGTTTATATATCATTTTGTTTATCTGTCTATTTATTTATATGTCTATTTATTTATATAACAATTTATTTATATATCAATTTGTTTATATATCATTTTGTTTATCTGTCTATTTATTTATATGTCTATTTATTTATCTGTCTATTTATTTATATGTCTATTTATTTATATGTCTATTTATTTATATAACAATTTATTTATATATCAATTTGTTTATATATTATTTTGTTTATCTGTCTATTTATTTATATGTCTATTTATTTATCTGTCTATTTATTTATATGTCTATTTATTTATATGTCTATTTATTTATATATCAATTTGTTTATATATCATTTTGTTTTTCTGTCTATTTATTTATGTCTATTTATTTATATATCAATTTGTTTATATATCATTTTGTTTATCTGTCTATTTATTTATATGTCTATTTATTTATCTGTCTATTTATTTATATGTCTATTTATTTATATAACAATTTATTTATATATCAATTTGTTTATATATCATTTTGTTTATCTGTCTATTTATTTATATGTCTATTTATTTATCTGTCTATTTATTTATATGTCTATTTATTTATATGTCTATTTATTTATATAACAATTTATTTATATATCAATTTGTTTATATATTATTTTGTTTATCTGTCTATTTATTTATATGTCTATTTATTTATATAACAATTTATTTATATATCAATTTGTTTATATATCATTTTGTTTATCTGTCTATTTATTTATATGTCTATTTATTTATCTGTCTATTTATTTATATGTCTATTTATTTATATGTCTATTTATTTATATAACAATTTATTTATATATCAATTTGTTTATATATTATTTTGTTTATCTGTCTATTTATTTATATGTCTATTTATTTATATAACAATTTATTTATATATCAATTTGTTTATATATCATTTTGTTTATCTGTCTATTTATTTATATGTCTATTTATTTATATGTCTATTTATTTATATGTCTATTTATTTATATAACAATTTATTTATATATCAATTTGTTTATCTGTCTATTTATTTATATGTCTATTTATTTATCTGTCTATTTATTTATATGTCTATTTATTTATATGTCTATTTATTTATATATCAATTTGTTTATATATTATTTTGTTTTTCTGTCTATTTATTTATCGAGACTTAACATCTTATGTCTCAACGAGACGAGAGCAATGTGGTGTAGTGTGTAACATCCTACCTGGCGCCATGTTATTACTTTGCCTCGTTACATCGTGGAATAAAAAAAATGATCTTAGGTCATATTTCAGAAGAATTAGTATCTGCATTAGAAAGCTAGATTTTATATAAAGACTAAAAACTAAACTCGAGTGAATGTAGGTCATATTCCCGTGGACTAGACCATCGGTCATCCATACGTTTAACTGAAGCCGGCGCGTTCGAAGCATGCGTAGTTCGCGCTCGTGTTGGTGACGTCACGCTACCCGTCGCGCGCGCACGCGGTGCGGCGTGCGGGTGCGAAAGAGACGGCTATAGTTAACGCTCGCGCCGCCGCTCGCATTCGTCTGTCAGCGCTTCTACCGGAGCACCTAACGCGGGAGCAGCTGACGCGTCCGCTCGTTTGCACTAGTGTATACATCCTATATGTGTACATACGGAATCTGCACTATATGATATTGAATCTTTCTCAAGGGTGTTCACAAAGAGCGTAAATAGGTTTCTGCAGGGTTGTCAACACACCTAGTTAAAAAAAAAAAAAAAATAAGGTCGAGGAGTCGTTGGATGCGGCCAGCTTAAGATATATATATATATATATATATATATATATTATATATGTAATTTTTGAACACTCTGTGTATGATGAGTACATTCGAACTGTGCATATGCAGGAGAAGGACAGCCCGAAGCTGAACCTGTACCTGTCGGAGCACCTGCACCCGTCGCTGCGCGCGCCCGCCGAGCAGCTGGAGTACTGCGTGCTGCGCATGAAGTACGCCTGCGAGGTGCTGCTGGCGCGCCACGGCGTCCAGGTCGCGACGGCGCTCACGTGCGTAACCGCTGCGGCGGGGCGATCAGCTGATGCCAAGTGATACGCGCTAGATCGGACGTTATACACTGCACCATATTGTGCTCGTTACCGCAGTAATCATATTAGCTACAGCGCCCTTCAAACCGGATCAGAGAAATGTCTGTCATCTGCAATAACCGTTGCGGTGGTTACCTACCTTGACGGTCTATAGCAACAGAGACCTACCAGCAGTGATAGCTACAGAGCCCTTCAAACCAGATCACAGTACTGTCTGTCTACTGCGATAAGCGCTGCGGTGATGCCTACCTAGATGGTATGTAGCAATACAGAGCAGTGTTCACATTATCCTGTTCCGGTTTGAAGGGCGCTGTAGCTGATGCAATTACTGCGGTAATGAAACTCGATATCTTATCAGTGAGACACGAGCACGTCACGTTATTACCCTATCACTTATAATCAGGTGATCGTCTCGCTCTTCTCTTCTCTTCTCTCTTCCACTCTTCATCGAGTGTTAGATAGTAAGGTCTCGTCAACACAGTAAATTTACTGGTCGAGTAGCAGTAATGTTTATATGATACCTACAGAGTTCGTCATCACCAACCTTTGGTACTAGGGATGGCACCTGGAGAAGAATATATATATACTAATATGGATTGCCGTGGACGTCCACTGCTGGGCAACCTTTGCCTAATGATGTCCACGCTGATCTTCATTCAAGTGTTATTCCCCTCGCAGTGAGCTGAACCGGCTGTCCGAGGCTGCTGCGGAGATATTGGCGATGACTGCTGTACTGGCGAGGGCTTCCAGGTAACGTGATGAGTGAAGTGGGCAGGGCATCCTGTTCGAAGGACTGTCGGCTGATAGGGCAGTGAGGAGGTGAAAGTCGGGGGAAGCTGTTGGATGCGTTCAGCGCAGGTTGAAAGACCTATGTCCAGCAGTGGGCGTCGGAACTACATGGCGCAAGAAACAGGCCTCGCCATCCGGAGTGCCCACTGCTGGGCATGACCTCCAAAGATCACATCCAACAGCATAAGATGGGCTATGGATTAGATTTTTTATTTACTCCCACCCACCAGCGTTGGGCAAGCGTGGGCAATTGTACAAATCCTCCCCCCCATATGACCATCCCTGATGCCCAGCGATGCGACCAGCACAGTACCAATAAGTGCTGATGAAGGAACTGCTGGATGTCCCGCGCTGGACACGGGTCTCCTGTGACCTGTTCCAGGGGGGAGGATCTGCCCAACGTCCATAGGTTCTACTACGTGGTGAGTAGGGGGGGAGAGTCTGGTTTGAAGTGAGTCTTACTAGGGTGCAAATGGCGCCAAGGTCATCATCAGCTGATGGACTTAGCCTGCTCCCAATGCTTCCCCCAATGGGGAGGGTCGGTGGGAGCCAGAGGCTGGTTGATTACCCAGCTGCACCAGGTGCTGGTGAGCTGGTCCGCTAACCTCCCCCTCAAAGTACCGCCGCCGTCCAGGTCTTACTGCATCGGCCTGAGGAACGCCGAGGTGGAGATGAAGCTGGCCGCGTGCTTCGTGGAAGGCTCCAAGGACAGAGTGAGGCGGCTGATAAAGGAGATAGACGACGGCGAGTACCTCAACCTCGACCACTTTAAGCTGACCTTCGGGAAGAGGGCCATCGAGACGAAGTCGCTCGTCGTAGAGAAGCCCACCGCCAGGGTCTTTTGGTAGAGCTGTTAAGGGACTTACCACTTAATTTATCAAATGTTATGTCTGATGTCTTTCCTTTGTTTACTACCAAATTAAAAAAAAAAACTGTCAACACCGAGTAAGGTACTTCACGGATAGAGTTTACTGCTTAACAGTAATGTTAGTGTT
The DNA here is from genome assembly GCA_029032895.1 of Troides oblongomaculatus. Classification (NCBI taxonomy): domain Eukaryota; kingdom Metazoa; phylum Arthropoda; class Insecta; order Lepidoptera; family Papilionidae; genus Troides; species Troides oblongomaculatus. Next base: position 177,006 of record JARDWC010000456.1, read on the forward strand.
GTTATAGAATAAAAGTTATTGAAAATGTTCGTGCTGTTTTAATTTTTCGTAGTCGCGTTATATATCCATAGCAGCCGACTGACAGTGGTGTGATCCGGTTTGAAGGGCGCTATAACTATCACTGCTGGTAGGTCTCTAATCCTGCAGACCGTCTAGGTAAGTTATAATACTAAGTGCTTCTCGTTTTAGCAACCGTATATAACAACGGGTGTGAGCGAGATAGATTAATCAACGAAATAACACGAACTAATTAAGGAGTGACGTTTCGAAGATAATTATCATCTCGTAAGATAACATTTTCTCTTTATCGGGTTATAATAGTAGGTCCTTCTCGTTTTAACAACAGTCTATCAAACGGGTGTGAGCGAGATAGATTAATCAACGAAACAACCGATAACACGAACTAATTAAGAATTCGCTTTTCAAAGAGGATTTGTTATTAAACGACCTATTATAATTTTGGGGTTTATTTCAAACAAATACTAGGTGCGTCTCGTTCTAGCTTATGGCAGTATTACACAAAAGACAGAGACAAGAATGGATTTTTTATTTTTTTATTAGCTGTTTTTATATTTCAAGCTGTGTTAGTGATTGTCATCGAATACTGAATCTGTGTTTCTGGTTGAATAAATGATATTTCTTAACAGATATCACAATCTGTTATATTCGAATACCTGTGATTTATACTATATATGTTACGATAAATACGCCTCACACCTAATATTTAATATTAATGTATATATTTCATTGTGCATTGATACAAATTTGTGAATAACATCTCAGCCATTACGCTATTTAGTTAATATGTATAATGAAATAGGGTTGTGTTTGTTCGTCGATCACTCGAAAACGAGTGACGGTAGCGACACGCGGACATGATCACTCGAAGCGGAACGATCAGCAGATCATCATAGACTCCTTATTCTTCGAATTTCGTGGATCCTTCATCGATTTATTCCCGATTGACTTCTGGGGAGATTTCTTGGTACGCGGTTGCTATGGCAACGGCTGAGGGTCTATTAATTCGATATTACTGCCGGCGTGTAAGGTTGGCGGTGAAGTGATGTATTTAAAAACAAATCTGTACGATAGTGATGTATCATGTTAGTGTATTATCTAGTCTGTGATCAGGTTCCGAGTGCTCTAACACTAAAAGCGTGGGAGACCTAACTAGGGTCTGAATTCGTTCTTAGGATAAACAGTGATGTAGGACACGCTCGGCTTGCTGGCGGCTGGTTTGAAGGTGTCCCCGATGGTGATATTCCTCCCCGTCTTCGCATGTCGGCCACGCCTCCGCACCCTGGCGGCGCGGTCCGCCATCTTGTTTCCGGTCTGCGCGGGCGGGAAGGTGTCCGCTTTGTCGGCGGGCGCTTCGACGGCGTGCACTCTGCCCTTCTCCTTCCTCTTGTAGTAGAAGACCTCCCACGCGAGCGTCACCATCGCCAGCCCGAGGCCGAACAGCGTGGCTATGAAGACTCCACCTAAAATTGACTACCATTTTAGTCGACTAAATTATTACTGCTTTGAAACCACGGTGCCGTAGTTCATACCGTCTCAGCACCACCGCAGCGCCTGTTGCAGCCGACAGATAGTACTGTGCGAATATCAATGTGATCTGGTTTGTAGGTGGCTGTACATCTTATGCCTCAAGACGTCGAGCACAATGTGGTGCAGTGTTCACTCATCATTAAGTAAACGTCTCATCACTTCGTTGTATAAAAAAAAATATCGAAACCGTTAAATCAATCGACCTGACTCTCTCCTTAGAATAGAATCTTAGTCCCAGCCGTGGGAATATAAAGTGGGCAACGAGTATCCGATTCGGCAGTGAAAGGTTGGCCGTTGGATCCAGCTGGCTAGCCAACATCACATTGTAAATCTGCTGCCATTACTACGCCGTGGCAAAGCCCACGAATAGGAATTCCCTTTTAGTCGACTTTTACTGATAGACCGACTGAAGCAGTTGAAACAGACCTAGCGACTCCAGCGTGATGCCTTCGGACTCGTCGGCGTCAGGGCAGGACTGTCGTGCCGTCTCGTTCCAATACCTGTGCCAAGCGTATCTCTGTCTCACTTCAACTCCCGCCAACAGTTACAGACGCCGTCAAATACACTGATACACACATTGAAAACAGCGACAGTAACCTACATCTTTAAAAGAACAACTTCTGTGGAGATTAATAGTCAAAAACTTTTCTTTATGACGTGAACCGAGTCCCAGCAGTGGGATACATACAAATTAAATTCTTATTATGCAAGTAATTTTAATTACTGCTGGTAAGTCTATGTTGCTACAGACCGCCTAGGGCCTATAGTGCTCATTTTTGCCGTCAAACAGTAGCGTGCAAAAATTACTGTGTTCCGCTTTGAAGGGCACTGTCGCAAGACTCAAAAATTTTGTCTTAACGCTACGAGCGCAATGTGGTGCAGTGTACCATACTAAATAGCGCCACGTTTTTATAGGCAGGCATATCACTTAACATCAGGTGTTCGTCCCGCCGAGCCGTCGTTTAATAAAAAAAAAGTAAGTCTTTAATGCATAATGTAAATACTTTAAACATGTTTCAAGCTTTATTAGTTACTTGGCTGCCAGCTGCTCCAGAAACCTCTCCTTCTGCAGCTGCAGCAAGGCCCTCGAGAGATCCTCCTGTAACCTGGAGCCCTGCTGCACCGCCAGCGCGTACGGCTGCTCAGCGAACACCTCGCCCACCTCCGTCAGATTGCAGTTCCTGGTCACCTCGTACCTGGGACCACATGAAGAGTTGGAGACGTTGCTTATCCAAAACATGCTATAAAAAATAAGCTGTGTGTTGAAGGTAACTTGTGAGGGAACGAGATGGATATACTATGGAGAAGATGAACAGAGAGAGATGGAGCGACAGGCCGAGGATTTTGTTAGTAATTGCAGTAGGAAAGGAACGAAAAGAAAGAGTAATACCGATTTCAAAGCTTCTCTCTCTGTCTCTCTTCATATGTTAAAATGAGGGAGAGATACATCGCGGTGACTAGTCTGTATAGTGTGTTGACGAGCTGCGGCCGGAGCGTGGGAAAGAAACGTGCAATAGTGAGACTGTATAGAAACGCATTCCGTCTCGCTCACTCTTCATACTTAAGAGCGCGAGAGAAATACATCGCGGAGACTAGTCTACGTAGTGTTTTAGCGCGCTGCGGCCGGAGCGCAGGCAAGAGATGCGCGTTAGGGAGACATTAGAAACGCATTCTCTCTCGCTCACTCTTCATACATAAGAGCGAGAGAGATATAAATCGCGGAGACTAGTATACGTAGTGTGTTGGCGCGCTGCGGCCGGAGCGCGGGAAAGGAACGCTCGATAGGCCGACTTTAGAAACATCTTTCGTCTTACTCGCACCCATAACCTTTTAATTGTTTTACGAGGGGCAACGACAAGTTATGTCGGACTTGCACCGACTGAAACCACCACGATGATCCACCGTCATCGCTTTATGGCGGAATCTCGGGAACTCTTTCATACACCTCCGCAACCCCGCCAGCGCCGGCTGCAATCTATCAGCTCCATCTCGGGTGAGGAAACCCTCTCGGGTGAGGAAAACATCTTTCCACTTTGACAAAGGCGCCCTGGAACATATGACCTAGGCAACGGATCTTCTCGAATCCGTCACTCAGAGACCATGGGAGCCAAGAGAGAAAACTCTCTGACGGATCTGACCTTGGGCCCTGTCGCTACACTCCTCATCCTGCGCGATACTACCACGGCTGCTGCGGGTAGTAAAAGCTTCCCACTGAAGCTTCTTCCGGATAACCATCTAATCATAGATGCATAAATCTGGAGTTCCTGTGAACAGCGCAAGTGGAAACATACTTGATCTCCGCGGAGTCGTGGATGAAGGCGAAGTCGGCTTCCGTGTGCTCGTCCACCTGCCGGAAACCAGCGCTGGCGTCGGCAACCGGACCTGATGATGGCATGATCAAAACTAATTGAGGGTTTAATAAAAAAATTACAATGAAAAATATCTTATTATTCTTTTACCTATATCCGTCTTAATATGGCTACTAGTATTCCGTCTCTTTCTCTCGACTCTTTCTCTCCCTCTCTCTCTAACATCAACACCATGTTAGTTTTTTTATGTTTTGACAGCTGCCATAGCTACTGCATAGCGGTAATGAGACTGGACATTATAATTTCTTAGCGACGAGTACGCGTGCTAGTGTATATCATCCTAACACACACTAATACATTCATCACTGTATACAGAGTGTTCAAAAATAAATATATTAAATGTTTATTCCTTTAATATTATACATTGTGCACCAGTCCAACCGAGCTGGCGGCGAGCTTCGGAAGAAGCGCTTACAGACGGCCGCGTTCAAATAGCAGCGGCGCGAACGGGGACTATAGCCGTCTCTTTCGCACTCGTGAGCAGCGCCGCGTGCGAGCGGCACGGGTAGCGTGACGTCATGCCGCGCGCATGCGCACTAACACAACCGCGAACTGCGCATGCGTTAACGCTCCGGCTTGCGTTAAACTATATCATTGATGAGCTTCACCATCAGCCTCGCCGTTGTTCATCACCACGTGGTGCCTCACCACGTCACTAACCGGATGCGTTGATGGCGAGCAGGATGTGGCCGTACTGCTCCCGGATGGGGTAGTCCCATACCCGGTACTGCGCCTGGTCCGACGTCGCGTTCAACGTGATCTCCTTCCACATCCTGAATGTTAGAGGAGGTTAATGCCCGCCGCTGGGACTCGCACATTCACCATCAGAAGGTATTTATGGTGAAATTACCGCGGTAACGATTAAAATCTTATGGCCTAACTATAAGCACAGTGTGATACAATACCATATCATAGCATACTGTACATACAGTATCATACATTAGTGATCCGGTTTGAAGGTCGCTGTGTCCTGTGAAATTACCGCGGTAACGAGACTTAATATCTTATGCCTTAACTATGAGCACGATGTGATGCAGTATATATACATCATAATAGCGTCCCATTAATGTCTTTCGGTTTGAAGGTCGCTGTGTCTTCTGAAATTACCGCGGTAACGAGACGCAATATCTTATGGCCCAGCTATGAGAAGAATGTGATGGATGGTATATACATCCTAAATAGCGTCCCATTACTGTATTCCAGTTTGAAGGACGCTATATTTTGTGAAATTACCGCGGTAACGAGACTCAATATCTTCTGATTTAACTATGAGCACGATGTGATGCAGTGTATATACATGCTAAATAGCGTTCCATTGCTGTGTTCCGGTTTGAAGGACGCTGTGTCCTGTGTAATTACCGCGGTAACGTAACTCAATATCTTATGCCCCAGCTATGAGAATAATGTGACGAAGGTTATATAGATCCTAAATATTGCCCCATTACTGTGTTCCGGTTTGAAGGACGCTGTGGTCTGCAAAATTACCGCGGTAACAAGATTTAATATCTTATACCTCAGCTATGAGCAGGATGTGATGAAAGCAGGAGAACGACGATTGACTGTAGACAGCTGGTGATTCCTATCAACCCAAACCCTTGTCACCGGAATCGAACCTGAACCTTCGGAGGGTGGAAACGGAAGTCGGAGTACCTGTACAGAGTGTCTTCAGCGAACTTCATGTTGATGAAGTACTGGTGGACGGTGGAGCCCTCCACCACGGTGTAGTTGATGCGGGACTGCCGCGCCAGCTGCTCCAGCGAGGACACCGGTGTCTGGAGATCGCGACCACGGATCAAAGTAACTGAACTACCGTATCGTAATAGGCGACTAAAAAGAAACCACTCATTCATTACAATTTAGTTGGACAATTAAATATCTGATCATTCGTTATCAAAACTATCCGCCATTTTGTTTTTCAATTTTTTTTTAATGTTAAAAGTATTTGTTTCACAAATTAGAGGATTTATTTTGATAGCAGGGTAAGTACGCAGGCTGACGGTGATGACGACGTTAATTCTTTTAAATATAAATAAAAACAAGATGGCGTCCGAATAAAGTTTATTTACATACAGTACACACCAGAGATATGGTTTTTTTTTTTTTAAACAACCAAACGACAACACCTGTAGGTCTTGTTGCTATAGTAATTGGATCTGCAACACCGTTCAAACCGGAACATTATGTTTAAGAGAATGGAGAAAGAAAGAGGTATGGAAACACAATGAAAGAACAAAAAAACAGTAGGTAAAAAAAAAAAAAAAAAAATTGGTTATGCCTAGACTGTCTCAAGCAAGTGACCTGCCACTACTGAACGTTAATGATGCTCAGCTATTAGAGTGATGTGAATAGAACTGGTTGGTACCTGCATCCTCTCGACGGTGAGGAACGCCGCCAGGTTCGCCGTGAAGGTGGCCAGCATGAGGACCACGAACAGCCAGTAGGCCGCCACCAGGGTCCTCCCGGACAGCGCCTTGGGCGCCTCGCCGCCGCCTTGCGGCGTGAACGACGTCAGCGCGAACCAGAAGCTCTCCTTCAGGGTGAACTCCCTGCGCAACGTCAGCACGGTCACCGGCGGCCAGGTCTAGACGTGCCCCGCCGGCGCCACTCACCTGCAGGGGTAAGGGTACGCCTCGGGGTTGTTCCTCGCCGAGTAGGGGGAGTACTTCTCCAGCAGCCAGATCATCACGCCGGTGAGCACCAGCGCCGCGACGATGCTCAGCCACACCTCCGTCCGCAGCACCGTCATGAACTTGAACAGCGACGTCTTCCGGATGGGCTTGCGGATGGCTGCGGATGTTCTTTGTGACCGTACACAGGAACCGGAAGTCGCAGGTTCGAGGTTAATCGATATTGGCAACGAGGTCTCTGTTGCTGGAGACTGTATACACTACTGTGATCCGGTTTAAAGGGCGTTATAGCTACTACTGCTGGTAGGTCTCTGTTGCTGCAGACCGTCTAGGTAGGTACCGCCGCAGCGCCTGTTGCAGCCGACAGACAGTACTGTGATCCGGTTTAAAGGGCGTTATAGCTACTACTGCTGGTAGGTCTCTGTTGCTGCAGACCGTCTAGGTAGGTACCACCGCAGCGCCTGTCGCAGCCGACAGACAGTAATATGTATACAGTACTGTGATCCAGATTGAAGGGCGTTGTCACTAGTGTAATTACTTAGGTAACGAAACAACATCTTATGTATAAGACAACGAGCGCAGTGTGGTGCAGTACCATCCTAAATAGCGTGACGTTGTTATGGGCAGGCGTATCACTCACGGTGAAGGTCCCGCATCTGATGAGTGAAGGCGGAAGTCGCCACATATTCTTAGAACATTGTAGGAATGTAATATAGAAAGTGATAGACAGGACCAAAATATAGAGTTAGAATAAAAACGAGATTGAATTAGAACATAGTAGAAAGGAAAGAGATAAGAGAGGCAAATTTAGAATGAAGCCAAAAATTCAAAATGTAAGAAATATAAGTTTAAATGTTATCATAGAGTATAGAAAGAAAGAAATAAGATATAGAATAAAAGAAATAGAAAGTGATAGAATAAGAAATGTGGCGAAGGAAGAGAGACAATGAGTGATAGAGAAATAAGAGTAGAAGGAAACTTATGATAGAAAATGAGTTCGAGAAAATAAGAAAGGAATGAGAGTAAATGTGAAGAAGCGAGGACGGGAATGCGAATAAAAGAAAAGAACAAAAGAAAATATTATTTAAAAAGCTCTGCCTCTTAAAGCAGGAGAGAGAAGTAAAAAGAAAGAACGTCCTACATCATCGCTTAGTTGAATTAAAAAAAAATACAGACGGGCCGCATGCCTGTTTGTTACTTACATGATTTAAAGACAGTCTGTACATGCCGCCATCTTGTTGATCGGCGGCCGTCTTGTTAAACCGCGGCCATCTTGTTAATGACGCCATGACAGCGTGTATCACTTGTCATATGATTAGTCGGTATATTATCACTGCACGATCGTCACCATCATCACTTAACATCACGTAAAATTGAGTAATACTATCAGCTTAATGTAGAGCCGTTTACCGATCAGGATTCCCGTCTGCTCGAAGTACGGCGCCACGAAGTCGATCACCTCCTCCCTTTCCGCCGTCATGAGGAGGGCCGCGACAGCTATATCCGTTTCCTGAAAACAAGAATATCATACTTTTTTTTTTATTCTGACGATCACCTGATGTTAAGTGATACCTCCGCCTATAACAATGTGGTACTAGTTAGGATGTTATACATTGTAGTCGTCGCTAAGACAGATATTAGGTCTCGTTTTCTCCAGTAATTTCATTAGACACAACATCCTTCATACCGGAACTGGTTTTAAATTTTAAGATCTATACTCATAGTTCGATTGTTAGTGATAAGCCTGTCGCTGATGACCGTCTTAGTACCATCAACAACAGTATTATGAAAAAATTACTGTGTTCCGGTTTGAATGGCGCTACAGTTAACAACTACTAGCACTATCTGCAATGTATACATACTAACTACAGCCAGATTAGTTGGTCATTGGCCTACGATGAGCTTCCCAAGGATTTAATAGTTTACTCAGGACCCTCACCCCTCGCACCAGGTCACCCACCACACCGTCCCAGGTTCCATTGGACAGCCTCTGTCCGAAACCACCGGAGCCAGGAGTCACGATCTCATACCCGAAGTCCATAACCTGGAAATATATCGACCAGGTCAGCCTGATTAGATCAAGGTTCCGAGGGAACAGTGTCATCACCTGATGGTGAACACCCTCAACGCTGATCAGGATATATACACTGCAGCATCATCATCAGCCACTGCTGGACATCCTCTCCCAAAGATTCTCACATAGATCAGTCCTGGCTGCATCCAACTGGATTTGGGATTTCACCACCACGCTAGCCCAATGAGGGTTGGTGTAAGCCAGAGCCTTCGTTGATTAGCAGCACCACGAGATGGTGGACCACTAACACCAATTGCTGATGATGTGCAGCAGCGTATACCATCAGGTGAATGCAGGAGTCCGACTCCAGCCATTGGTGAATAATACCTGTGACAGCTTCTCTATGAGATCGATGCAGTAGCCTTTGTACAGAGGATGACCATCCTCGCTGACCATCTCCTCACCAGTTTCAGGATCGTACTGCAGCATCGTCCAAGGTACAGCCTGATGATGGACGGCAGTTCTCAATATGTTCGCATATGTGAAGACTTGTGGGTAGTTCGATAAATTAAAAAAAAAATTACAGATAAAACGCAGAGGTGAGGTCTCACCAGCTGGTGGTCTACCACCAGCTAATGGTCAAGTACCGATTTCCAAACAAAATCTATGAGAACAAAACCGCAGCGCCCATTGCAGCCGACAGACCGTACAGTTATCCGGTTTGAAGGACCGATAGCTATTACTAGAGGTAGGTTTCTTTTGCTACGGATCATTTAGGTAGGTACTACTGCAGCGGTTATTGCAGCTGACAGATAGCAGTCAAACATTACTGTGATCCGGTTTGAAGGGCGCTGTAGCTAGTAAAGTTACTGCTGTAATGAGAGCTGCCACTTTGTCTCAGACTATCAGCGTAATGTGGTGCAGTGTATATCATCTCAACTAGCGCCACGTTGTTATGGGTATCACTTATTATCACGTGAAGGTCTTGCTCGAGTAATAGAAAAAAAAAAAAATCTCACCAGAGCGGTTCCAATTCTGTAGAACATCTTCAGCGGCTCCAGAACAACTCCCGGCAGCAGCGCGTAATCCTCGTCGGCAGACCAGCTGGCGACCGTCTCCAGATCCTCGTCGGCGTCGTAAGTGATGAGTTCGAAACGGGAACGCAGGAGAAGACTGGACCTGGACATCACACCAAGTCAGATGTGGTGGAAGGCAAAAGAAGAGCCTCTTCATCAGAGAAGTATCCAGCAGTATTTAAACATTACCACCACGAGCCTAGACTCCTGAACCTTTCCACCGTCATCATCTCCAATAGAGGAGTTACCTCTCAGGATCCCAGAAGAACAGCGTCTCATTGCTGCTGGTATCCGCCGTGATGATATCACGGAAACCTTCACCAATCTTCTGTACCACCTTGGCTTCACCACAACGGATTGAAACTGGTGAGGACATATCCGGCATCCTCATGAAGACCTTCACTATGAACTGGAGCAGATTGTTCAGAACGAACTGCTTCTTCTAGAATGAAAGAGGATGTTATTGCTCCTGTTTCTAATCTTGGAGGAGGATATTCATCACCAAGTTTACCTGGAACCTTTTGGGGCAGCTGCAGCCACGCTTCAAGTTTAGTATCTTGCAGCACTCCTCTGGATCCACTTGTAGAATGACGGTTGGGAGTACGAGCTGAGTGGCGTTTATGGTGGTGTAGTCGGTCACCACCAGGTTCCAGCGGTAGTCGCGTCTCACCAGCTTCTCTTTTACAGCCTGTCACCAATAATTATTGGAATGTTGAGGCAAATCTAGAAGTTCTGATCAAGAGTAGAAGAAGGAACATGGTAAGGTATAGTAGGAAAGAGAACGGAGGATGACCATGTCGGTTGCCTCGTGAACTTCTCCTGGACCGGAAGCAGAAGATGTGGTGGACATTCGAAGAGACTCATCACCAAATGCTAGATGAGATCGAAGAAACCTGATGGTGATGGAGATGGATACTCACGCGTTTGTATGTCTCCATCACAAATCTACTGGAGCCTATGATCGCGTGGAAGCTCGGCTCCGGTCGCATACTCCTCAGGATCTCCACGGATCTCTGGTCCAAACCCGCATGCACCCACACCCTGACATTAGACTGGCCCAGCAGCTCATACAACGTCCTGTCCACATCTGGAAGAGTTCATCGCGCATTTCCTTCAACCGTCTCCACGATCCATCATCACACCAGTCCATCCCCCTCTAGGTTACCACTTTCCGTCTCCAGTAGAATCGCAGCATCCGTAGCGTTCCTGGATTCAAGGTAGCTGTCGAGAGCCGCCACCAGCTGCTGGGATCCTAGAACTGAGCGCAGCATCGGTAGCCCGGTGTCTGAGGACAACTTCGCAGCCATCTCCCAAGGAGACCAGGATAGATCGATCATGATTGAAGCGCCCTTGCCCAGCGCTGAACACACTGAAACACGAGTGACGTCTTCCAACCGTAGACCAAGAGATTCCAATCAGGTTGTGCTGAAGTCATGACTTGCGGAACTGAAAGTCTTTAAGGAGAGGATCAGGAGAAGCCCAGAGTCGACCAGCTATGGACATGGATATGATCTACGTGATGGAACCAGGAGTGAGGGAAGCTGTAGAGAACTGGTCATCGCTGTCAAGTGAATAGTGAGCTGATGTAGAAATGGATGGACCGTAGGGCGAATACCTATCAGCTCAGTTTGGATAAAATCCATAAGTGGATACCATATCATCATCCACATCCAGAGGACCAAAAAATATGGACCACCACCATCAGCCGACAGATGTCCACTGCTGGATATAGGCCTCCCAAAGATCTCCACATCAATCTGTCCTATACCGCCCGCATCGAGCATCAGAAGCCTCACCAGCTTCTGGTGCTGCTAATCAACTAACGAGGCTCTGGCTTCCATCAACCCGCAGGAGCCAGCGTGGTGGGAGTTAGCCCAAATCCCCCCCAAAGAACCCCTACAAACGTGGACTTCTTAAGTGGAGGTCTATTGGCTGATGCAGAAGAAGACTAGCATAACGAGAATAAGTATGTATGCGAGACTTTACTATGATACAGTAAGATAAATAAAAACATAATACGTCTTCTGAAACTCTCATCTTCTCTTTCTCTATCCAGTTGGATGATGTCATCGGCCAAGTTGGCTCCCGGAACAGCTTCTTCCACCAGCTTCATCGCGGTACCAATTTTCTCTGGTAGGTCTACTTCCTGGTCCTCGATTATGAATACTGAAACATGAGAGGATGTTCACCTGATGGTATGCACTACACCACATTGCGCATAGAGACAAGATGTCGGGTATTGTTACCTCAGTTCTTACATTAACTTCACCACCCTTTAAACCGGAATACAGTAATATTTGCACAGTACTGATTTTTCGATCCGGTTTGAAATGCGCAGTAGCTAGTGTAATTCTAACGCGGCACTTACAGTCGGCTGAACGTCCCGCTCATGTGGTCGTCTAAAGGAATAAAAAAAAAAACTTACACAACCTCAAACTGAGCTCGGACGCTACGCATCCTAAATTGATGAGCAGAACGAGCAAGAAGCAGCAGCACGCCATCGCCATCAGCAGCTGTTACACGAAAGGCAACTGCTGCACGGTTTGACCTTGCTGATCAATATTGCAGAGATATACTCCTGCAGTAAGTAAGGGATCAGTAAAGTTAAAAAAATATAAAATAAAATACGAATTTTCTCCAACATAATATATAGAAACTTTTTCTTATTTTTTATCTGAGGCTCTATCTCATTAATGTCAGATATATTCAGTTATTTGTAATAAATTTAAAAAAAAAATTTTTTATACTTTTTTAATTTTTTGTCTGAGGCTCTATCTCATTAATGACAAATATATTTTGTTAATTGTTATAAATTAAAAAAAAGGAATCGATACTATGAGAAACAATATTTTTTTTTATATTTAAATTAATATTTCATACAGATAATAAATTTTTTATACTTTTTTAATTTTTTATCTGAGGCTCTATCTCATTAATGACAAATATATTTTGTTAATTGTAATAAATTAAAAAAAAGAAAATCTTTACTATGAAAAACAATAATTTTTTTTTATGATTAAAATATTATTTAATACAGATAATTTTGTTTTTATATTTTTTTAAATTTTTAATCTGCGGCTCTATCTCATTAATGTCAGATATATTACGTTAATTGTAATAAATAAAAAAAAAGAAAATCTAAACATGTGACAAACAATAATTTTTTTTAATGATTAAAATAAAACAGTGATTAAAATTAATACAGATAAAATAATTTTTAAAAAAATTATAAATGTTTTTTTTTTTAATATCAGTTTTGGCGCGAAGGTTGGGATGCTAATGTCAGCCACGGGCTTCGTGTCAAAGTTAACTGATACCGCGAGGGGTTGAAACAAAACGGCTGCACCCTTTCGTTAATAATTGAACAGTGAAGGGGTGGAGGAAGTTTACTACAAATGAGGGTTACGGCGTCCAATAAATCCAAGATTGTCGTGTACTGGCGATAGCAAAACTGTTTTGACCTATAACACCGTGGTGCTACTTACGATGATATACACTGCACGACATTGTGCTCGTCGCCATGAGATGTTGAGGCTCGCTACCCGACTAGTCTGTCGGCTGCAATAGGAGCTGCGGTGGTACCTACCCAGACGGTCTGTAGCGACTGAGACCAGCCACCACCAGTGATAGGTTCAGCGCCCTTCAAACCGGATCACAGTATTGTTCGCGCAGTAGTCTGTCGGCTGCAATAGGAGCTGCGGTGGTACCTACCCAGACGGTCTGCAGGAACAGTTTCAATGAATAGCACTTATCTACATCACTGTACTAATATAAAATATTCATAGGAGGCGTCACAAAGTACTGCTTGTTATGATTCCTAAAGCAAACGAATGTGGGAGCCGGGACAGTTGGTGCCACGCGGTGTACCGCGCCGGCCCAACGGTCAGGGCGGGCGGCCTTCGCTCCGCAGGTCGCGGGTTCGTATCCCGGCGTGTGCCGACGACTTTAATACTTAAGGTGTGTACATTTGCGAACTTTAGTTACAACAGCGGAATACAAACGGTGAAGGAGAACGTGAGGAAACATGCACATGAATGAGAATTTATTCTGTGTGACGTCACATGCGTTGGGCCCGCGTGTTGACTATGGCCCATCGCCGTCGTTAAGGGTAAGTCTGCGTCCCAACAGTGTGGTCGTAATATTGGCTACGGATGATGTCTGTAAGACCACCTACCCCTATAAACAGCTACCGGTAGTGGAACTAGGGTAGCGCGGGTCTGATGGCGTGGAGGTCTATATCCAGCAGTGGGACGTCTATGATGATGCTCGTCAAGGTTAATCCGATTAAAAAAATTATGATCCTTTCAAATAGGCAAAGGACTTACAACCTTACAGCCTGGTTTTAAAAAAAATATATATTTTCTTTAGTAAATTCTTTCATAGTGGTTGTGTCTCTGTTGCTACAGAGCAGCGGTGCCACCGCAGCGCCTGTTGCAGCCGATAGAAAGAACTGTGATCTGGCTTGAAGGGCGCTAGGGAAATTACGGGGCAGTATAACATCCTAACTAGCTCCATGTTATAGTGAAGCATATCACCATCAGGTGAAAGTCCCGCTCGTATCGTCGCTTGATTGAATTAAAAAAAAAAAAAGTTTCGTGATGGCGTCTCGTTTAGCGCTAGTTATATCATCATCAGCTGATAGATGCCCACTGCTGGACATGGGCCACCCTCAAAGACCTCCACATCGATCGGTCTTGCTTTGCTCGCGTTCAGTGTTAAGATAATATACACTACACTAAATTCGACATCGGATTCGGTCGCTTTAAGACACAAGATGTTCAGTTTCTCGCCCTTCAAACCGGATAACATTAGTTTGCACAGTATTGTCTGTCTGCTGCAATAGTCGCTGCGGCGGCACCTACCTAGACGGTCTGCAGCAACAGAGAC
>JARDWC010000456.1:919126-929126 GCA_029032895.1 Troides oblongomaculatus
TCGCCAATCACCATCCGCTTCAAGAATGGGTCGAGTTCGTTCAGTTTCAGCAGCATATCGCAGCCGTTGATTCGGTCCAGAAGGTTTTTTTGCGTCAAATCATGCGGCACCCAAACATCAAGCTTTTTTTGTATCCAGCCTTCTGCATATGGTTTAAAATGGTTTGGTGACTAACTCCCATCTCCTGGGCGATGTCACGAGATGTCACATGCCGGTCTAACTCGATGTAGTCCATGATTTGATCGGTATTTGTCGTCACAGGTCTTCCGCCGGCTGGCTTATCCATGGTGTCGTTTTCACCGGCTCTGAATCGTCGAAACCATTCCTCCGCGGTTCGAAGTGATAGAATACCATCCCCCAAAACACCATTAATCTCACGGAACGTTTCTCTAGCGGATTTGCTATTAACGAAGGAAAACTTTAAAATAGCGCGAATTTCGGCGTTAGTGAACTCCATGTTTACACGTCTATAACTGTTGAACGCAATATCCAAATTAATTATGCATAGCGTCGTTTTGTAGGTTATGTCAAGACCTTTCAAATTATGTATAGTATTGCCAGATACGAGCTCTGTAGCGCTTTGTATATAGCCGCGAAATTCAAAAGACAAAAAGGCGGAAGGGAGATATTTGACAACCCTATATACATATTATCTTCCGATCAAAATGCGGAATTAAACGGGTGCGCGCACTCGCGACGGCGACGATAGACACGAGACAGTCTTGTAGTAACAATTTTACCAGGTACGCGCAACATGTTTTTGTCGACTCCACTATATCGGAACTAGCGACCGTTACAACAAGCGCGACGAATGAGATGAGGCCAATGAGAATATCGATCGCGCGGAGGGGGGGGGGGGAGAGATAGATAGACTCACGCGCGGAGGACGCGTTTCACACCATCTTCTTCTCCAGCCGACCCCACTCACCTTAAACTGGTGGAGGACGAGATCGCACGCAGATCCTCCGACCCTACGGTGGTGGGTCCACCCCTATCTCCGATTTCAGAGGACGAGGTCGCAGTCACTATCAGAGGACTAAAAGTCAAGTCCGCTCCGGGCCTCGATGGCATCTCGAACAGAGTGCTCGAGTCCCTCCCCGCTCCTATGATCGTCTTGCTGACGACAATTTTCAATGTGCTTCTTTCCAGCTGCTCCTTTCCGGATGCCTGGAAGGAGGCCGAAGTTGTGGGAATTCCTAAGCCAAACAAGCCTAGGAGCATTCCCTCCAACTACAGACCGATAAGCCTTCTCTGCAACATGGGTAAGGTTTATGAGCGTCTGATCCTTTCGCGTCTCTCCGACTTCGTGTCGGAGAACAAACTTCTACCCGACGAACAGTTCGGGTTCAGAAGAGACCACTCCTGCGTCCACCAAGTACACAGACTGGTGGAGCACGTCCTCAAAGGGTTCACGCGCAAAAGACCGCACGACACCGTAGCCCTATTCTTCGATGTAGCCAAGGCGTTCGATAAAGTCTGGCACGATGGCTTCATTTACAAGCTATACGCACTCAATGTGCCGGACAGGCTCGTCACCATCATCAGAGCCTTCTTATCGAACCGCACCTTCCGCTACAGAGCCGGAAGCGCTCACTCCACTCCCCGTCACATCAGAGCGGGGGTTCCGCAGGGCTCCTGCTTATCCCCTCTCCTCTTCTCGCTGTACACCAGCGACAACCCCAGAGACCTCGGGGTTAACCTGGCTCTATTCGCAGATGACACTGCGCTCTCTACCTTTCGGGCGCGATCTTGCCGCGGTTGACGAAACGGCTCCAGTCCGCAACCAAACGATTTATTTAGTTTAGCTCGCGGATACCGGATCCGCGAGCCCCGAGTCCGATGAAGCCGCTATAGTGGTCAATAAAACTGCGGCGAAAACATCACCATAAAAATAATCGTGTAGGTGGCGATGGGTTACAGAACGAGAGACGTTTAGACGTTGCTCATCGATCATAGAGACTTACTCTTATAGCGAGTTATCGAATAAATTTGCGGCCCTCAAAAGGGCCTTTTATAATTTTCTTACACACACACACACACGCACAAACGCGCGCGCGCGTCCCGAACCGAGAACGGAGGACAGAGGAGGTGCGGTGCGGTGCGATGCGATGCGATATACGATGGATAATATACAAAAACTAGCTCATTCCGTCGTGCTAAGAAGGACAAATAATATATGTATGTTATATATACCGAAACGCGTCTCCACGAGACGTTTCGTGCGTTTATTATATATCATAAACGCATATATAAACACATTTATTTATGTATGTATGTATGCATGCACGTACGTACGTACGTACGGTACGTACTACAACAAACACACAAACACGCCACCCATCACATCGCATCACACCTCACCACACACCACATCACGGTGATCGCCGCCACCTCCGGTCCCGGTCGCAAATCGCGGTTCGATGCGATGCGGTGCGGTGCGGTCAGTCAATCTTAGATTATTTGCGCGAGCGTGGGTCGAGAGACGCTCGTTTAAGCCTTCTTCTCAGTCTTCTTCGGCAAGAGGACCGCCTGAATGTTAGGTAGGACTCCACCCTGCGCGATGGTAACACCGGAGAGAAGTTTGTTCAACTCTTCGTCGTTGCGGATCGCGAGTTGCAAATGTCTCGGTATGATCCTGGTCTTCTTGTTGTCGCGTGCCGCGTTACCGGCCAACTCCAGTACTTCGGCGGCCAAGTATTCCATCACGGCGGCGAGGTAAACCGGAGCGCCCGCACCGACTCTCTCCGCGTAGTTACCTTTACGGAGCAGCCTGTGGATACGCCCCACTGGAAACTGCAGACCGGCACGATTGGAACGCGACTTCGCCTTGCCCTTAACTTTACCGCCTTTTCCTCTTCCGGACATTGTGTTCGCAGCAGCAGTGGTTTATACTCGTTGACGTATGTATATGTACGTATGTAACGCACTAACGAACGCACACTTTAACTCGGCTATATTGCGCACGTTAAACCTTTTTACGACGGGTGCGTCAATTAGCGGGTGATTCGAACAGCGACTGTAGAAAGAGAGGTAAGAGCCGAGAAGGAAAGAGTGAGGGATATGCATATATAAGTAAAGTCGGACGACAGTTCTTTTTTTGAGTCCGATGAAGCCGCTATAGTTGTCAATAAAACTGCGGCGAAAACATCACCATCAAAAAAAAAAAAAAATATTTTTTTTTTATTTTAATAATAGATGAGATAGACGATCGTGTTTTATCTGTGTAGAAACTTCTCGTGTCTCATAGATATGTATGTTAGCCCTAAAAAGGGCTTTTTATGGGCAGCGCGTCGTCGTCGCCGTAACGAACGAACGAACGAACGGTCGGTCGGTCGGTCGGTGTCAGTCCATTCATCTCTATCACGCTGAACCATCGCGACGACGACGACGCACAGCTGAGCCTCGTCGCTCCAAAAAATAGAATTCACAGTGCTAAAACGCTCCAATATGGTTTCACAAAACAAATTTGCGTGACGCAAAGTCAGTCATTTTGTTTCGATTCTTGTATTTTTTGAATTTTATAAGGATGAAACTCCATATCTTTTTTCAAAATTTCATGCACAATTGCTCTTGGAAGTCCCAGTGAAGCTGCCCTTTTCCGTATCGAAAGTCGTGCATTTTCACGTAAACTGCGTTCAACCAGTTCAATGTTTTCGGGGGTCCTTGACGATCGACTAGGTCCTGGCCGTGGTGTGTTCATAGCCGAAGCAGTTGCGCGGAACCTCTCCACCCACGAACGAATTAAATTCACACTCGGCCCATCGTCTATCCGTCGAATATTGAAATGTGAACAAAACTGTCGGCGAGCGAGTACGTAAGAATCGTTACTCTTGAAAAATGCTTCAATAGCGAACGCGCGATGCTCACCCGACCACTGCGACATCGTGACTAAGAAATCCGCACGATCGGTGATTCTAATGACATCACCCCGCACTGTTTATTTATAAATTATTGAGATATTCTTTTTTTAAAATATAAATCTGCCGACAGACACTCTTTATATAGAGAGTAGCGATCCAATAGCGCGCAACTCACGAAAACGACTTGCCTCCCCGTTCGCGAGATGGCGCCACGGAGCGGTGTCCCGCACCTTTACCGTAAGGAGAGCCGCTGTGCCGCGAGACGTTTTCTCGTACGATCGCTTTGAACTTTTCACTAGATAGACTCTAAACAGACAAACTTTTCAAACGTAATAATATCGACAGAATCCCGTCGAAACCGCGCGCGACGGGTAAACACTTGTTTTGTCCGCCGCATTCGGAGCGCGGCGAGTGGAGTGGTGGTAATGGTGTGTGTGTGTGTGTGTGTGTGTGTGTGTGTGTGTGTACACTTTAGTTATATATATATATATTTTTTTTTTTTTTTTTAATATCATGTCGCGTCGCGGATTAGAATCTAGACTAATTATTCACTAATTGGTGGTTGTTCATTTATTTATTTATTTCTATAAATATGTAAGTGTATATATATATATATTTATGTATGTATATATATTAATCATTTAATATATGACAAATTTGGTGCTCGCTCGTAAACACCCGTGCACGGACGGACGGACGCGGTAGTTTCTAATGTGTAATATTAGTGTTGTTTTACGTTTGTATGGTGGACGGAGACAGAGACAGAGACAGAGACAGAGACAGAGACAGACACAGACAGACAGACAGACAGACAGACAGACAGACAGACAGACAGCAGACAGACAGACAGACAGACACACACACACACACACACACAGTACGAACCCCGTACGTATACACAAATAATATAGATTACGCGCCGCGCGCGCACACACGCACTGCCGTCGCAGCAATCTGTAAGTTGCGTGCGAGTTTTTCCTCTATCCGGTGCACCTCCCCACCCCCCACCCCCCAACCCCCAACCCCCAACCCCTCGCTTTATTGTAGGTAAATAATAGAAGAGATAGACGATCGTGTTTTATCTGTGTAGAAACTTCTCGTGTCTCATAGATATGTATGTTAGCCCTGAAAAGGGCTTTTTATGGGCAGCGCGTCGTCGTCGCCGTAACGAACGAACGACGCGCATGCATAATGCACGCGTACAAAGAAGAAGAATCAAATCTTAGTCGCGTCGTGCAGTCAGTCAGTCGGTCGGTCGGTCGGACGGTCGGTCGGTCGGTCGGTCGGTCGGTCGGTCGGTGTCAGTCCATTCACCTCCATCACGCTGAACCATCGCGGCGACGACGACGACGACGACGACGACGCAGCACAGCTCCCTCCGATCCTCACCGCGACGACGCGCGACTTTACCGGTCGCTATTGCCTATTGGTATTGGTATTGGAACCGGAATTATTATTATTATCATTTCGCTTTTATTTCTTCAAACGAAACGAAACGACGCGTCGCGATCGGCAACGGCGACGACGGGGGACCTGAAGATCGATCTCTCTCTCCCTTAGTCCCCCGTGTCATTTACTTTTTAGCCGCTGAAGCCTTTTTGGAAGCCGCCGCGGCGGATTTAGTTTTCGGTGCGGCCGCTTTCTTAGGTTTGGGAGCCTTCGGTTTCTTCGTAGGCGGTTTAGCGCTCTTCTTAGCTTTCGGCGCTGCGACGCTCTTAGCTTTCGAGGCGCCGCCGCTCTGAGCTCCGGCGGATTTTCTAGCGGCGGCGGCCGGTTTCTTTTTAGCGGCTGCCGCCTTCTTATCTCTGGTCGCCGCGGACGGTTTCACTTTAGAGGGCGACGACGAGGCCGCCGCCGCCGCAGCGGACGACGAAGCGGACTTCTTACCTTTGCCGGCGACCGAAGGGGAGGAAGCTGCGGGCGATTTCTTCGCTTCAGAAGCGGCGGCGGCGGTCGCGGACGCAGATGACGCTGACGATCCTCCACCTCTACCACCGGCGGGCCCGCTTCTCGCGCCGCCGCTGCCGCTCTTACCGCCAACACCGCCGGCTCCCGAGGCGGGTTTCTTAGATGCTGCAGATTTAGACTCCAATTTAAACGAACCCGAGGCGCCCTTGCCCTTGGTCTGTATCAGGGCACCGGACTCGACGGCGCTCTTCAGGTACTTCCTGATGAACGGGGCCAACTTTTCCGCGTCCACCTTGTACTGCGCCGCGATATATTTCTTTATGGCTTGCAGAGACGATCCGCTGCGCTCTTTTAACTCCTTGATCGCGCTCGTAACCATTTCGGAAGTTTTAGGATGTGTCGGCTTCGCCTTTGGCTTCTTCGCGGCGGCACCGCCGCCCGAGGCCGCGCCGGCCGCCGAAGCGGTCGCTTTCGGCTGTTTCTTCGCCGGAGTCGCCGGTGCGGGAGTTTCGGACGCTACAGCGGTGTCGGCCATGACCCTCGGGAGTTTCGATAGTGACAACACCGAACTTTTCACCAACGACGCGCAACAAACGAGATTAACAGCAACAGCAACAGCAGCAACAACAACAAACAACACAACACAATACCGTACCGTGCGAGAGCGGAGACTATTGTTATTATATTATATTAATAATAATAAACAACGACAACAGCGGTGTACTAGTTAGTTAACAGTGGTGTAGTAAGTAGTATACAGAGAGTAGCGATCCAATAGCGCGCAACTCAAGAAAACGACTTACCTCCGTTCGCGAGATGGCGCCACGGAGCGGTGTCCCGCAGCTTTACCGTAAGGAGAGCCGCGGTGCCGCG
Source organism: Troides oblongomaculatus (assembly GCA_029032895.1). Classification (NCBI taxonomy): domain Eukaryota; kingdom Metazoa; phylum Arthropoda; class Insecta; order Lepidoptera; family Papilionidae; genus Troides; species Troides oblongomaculatus. The sequence continues at coordinate 925,768 of JARDWC010000456.1, forward strand.
AGACGTTTTCTCGTACGATCGCTTTGAACTTTTCACTAGATAGACTCGAAACAGACAAACTTTTCAAACGTAATAATCGACAGAATCGCGTCGAAACCGCGCGCGACTGGTAACCATTGAGATCGTCCACGCACCGAACGAAGGCGCGCGACGCCAGGGCGATTCGCGACGCAGAGCGGGCCCTTTGTTTTGTCCGCCGTATTCGGAGCGCGGCGAGTGGTCGCGTTTAAAATGTATTTATCCGCATAGAATCCGGTCGGCGGCCGGTTCGGGCACGTTCCGCGGACAGTCAGGATCCCCGGGATGCACGGGGGGCGGAGTGCGCGCCGATAACGCATTATCCTTCGAACGACGACCGATTATAGTTCGAAGGTCGTAAAACACGGAGCGCTCTCTCGACCCCGCGCGCACCCGAACTAAAAGGCCGCTGCCGCGTCGTACGCTTCGGAACGGAGAGGCCCGTCGTCCTCCTCCTCCTCCTTCTTCTTCTTCATCATCATAAACATCATCGTAGTCATCGTCGTCTACATCATCATCATTCATTGCTACGGCCGCCGCCGCCGCCGCAGGCGGCGGCGGCGGCGGCGGCGGCGGATACGTACACTTGCACGTGCGCGCACCTCTTTTCATCGACGACCGAGAGCGCGCGATGCGTCCATAGTGCGAGAGGTATTATAGATGTGTAGACACGAGTGAAATAATAACAGAGAGTGGCGATCAAGTGCGAGTGAGATCAGGAGTGCAAGCAAGTGAATAAACACCGCCACCGCCGCGGCGGAGTCGGTCTAGCGAGCGGGATAAGCCCTAATAAGATTCTCTCGAAAAGTTTCACCGGCAGAGTCGGTCGCTTCACTACATAAACTAATTACTGGATATTGTGTACATATATAATACTCTACCACCGCGGCGGGTACTCTACCACAACGCGCGCCACATCACTCTCTTTGAACGCGTCGTGTGCGTCGGTCGGTCGGTCGGTCGGTCGGTCGGTCGGTCGGTCGGTCGGTCGGTCGGTCGGTCGGTCGGTCGGTCGGTCGGTCGGTCGGTCGGTCGGTCGGTCGGTCGGTCGTTCGGTCGTTCGGTCGTTCGGTCGGTCGGTCGGTCTTTTGGCCGAATTTGGTTCCGCGTTCACCTATTGTGTTCGAAATCGAGATGCGTTTGATGTGCGCGTGTACGCGCGTACGCGTCGTGCCACCGCCAGGAACACTCTACTCCACACTACTGTCGGCGGCGTTAACTCTTAACGCATAAAACTCAAGATGATCGTTTTATCACATCCAGAGACGACCGACACTCTTGCGCGTTCTCAGATGTGTACGTTGTATACACATCTCACACATAGATATATATTTATACGCGTATAATTATATTATCCTTTTGTCGGCGGCGCTCTGAATGCGTCTTAATATCATCAAACGGATCTCTTTTTACTCGCTACATACATACATATAATATTAACCATCGCAATCATTCGATCGTAGTGAATAATTATAAAATATTTATTTTAGTCTGTAAATAGAGAGTCCGTCCTCTAGCTCATCGAAACTGTGTATACCTCGTGCGGAAAAGATATATATGCGGCCCTGAAAAGGGCCTTTTAAGTTACTACCATCAACCACCCACCGCGCAACTGCACAAAAACCAAGCCCGCGCGAGACGACTGTCCCCGCCCCGCACGATATCGGTTTCTGGAAGCGGCTGCGCCTGCGGCGGCGAGATCGCGTTCGATGGCGGTGGGTAGTGTATTAACCGCCGAATCCGTACAGGGTGCGGCCTTGACGTTTCAGAGCGTATACCACGTCCATAGCGGTGACGGTCTTCCTCTTGGCGTGCTCGGTGTAAGTGACGGCATCGCGGATCACGTTCTCTAGGAACACCTTCAGCACGCCGCGAGTCTCCTCGTATATCAGACCGGATATACGTTTCACGCCTCCTCTTCGTGCGAGACGACGGATCGCGGGCTTCGTGATACCCTGGATGTTATCACGGAGAACCTTCCTGTGACGCTTCGCTCCACCTTTCCCCAAACCTTTACCACCCTTGCCGCGACCGGTCATTTTCGTTCAAATAAAATGAAACGAGCGAGTGAGATAGAGAGTTGTTAGAGTAAAACCAACCACGTAACCGCTGTCGATGCGCGCGCACGTAAAACACGTCCGTTCCGATTTGGACGAGGAGCGCTTGTGCGTTCGAAATTTTCTAGAGGGGTCCCTTTATACCATCCTCGCATCGGGAGGGGCTTGGGGGGGGGGGGTTTCTGGTGTGTGTGATAGAGAGAGAGAGAGAGAGAGAGAGAACGAGGAGGCGATTGAAGCCGCCCCCCTGCGACTATTCTACGTTGATTGAGTAGTGGGAAGGTATCCCACAAGAATCGATTTGGAAGCTGATCGGGGTCTATGAAGAACCGTCTTCGAGCAGTTATTAGGGCGAGATGAGGGAACACAAAGTAATGACACTTAATTTTAAGGCTAAATAATATTTTTATTTATTGTTTAGTTCATTAATTACTTTTCCGTAATACCTTATTTTCCTACCACCTTAACACTACCGGGGGCTCGATTTGAATGAATCTGGTATCTATCAATCAATTTAACAGTTGAGAACCTTTAAAATGATGTCATTTTTATGATAATTAAATTAATTTATTTAGTATGCAACTATATAAATTACACATATATAAGGCATAGATAAGGTTCATAAGAAAAAATAAAAATTATCGTCCCTACTTACGGGTGGGGTAGAGATCTCGATATCGCGCGAGTTGAGGATTCCCCCCCACCCCCGCGATCGATCAGGTTGCGTAATAGCCAATCGCAATGAGCTCGCGCGCTCGCGGTAATACCATAGAAACTCTTGTAGTTTTACGTCGAAATATATGCGGCCCTCAAAAGGGCCTTTTTATGTATATAATATGTTATGGGGGTGGTGGTATATGTATTGTGTGTATTAGTTATTACGTAAATGATAATGATATTTATCATTCTTTCGAATACACACACCACACACACACGCGCAAACAAACAAACAAACAAACCTCCCACAGTCCCCGCCCGTCCCGCGCTCCTCACGGGCGAGTGGCTGGCGGTGGTGTGGATGTGGTTCCATTAAGCGCGCTCGCCGCGAATCCTGCGAGCGAGCTGTATGTCTTTCGGCATAATGGTGACGCGCTTCGCGTGAATCGCGCACAAATTTGTGTCCTCGAAGAGACCGACCAGGTAAGCCTCGCTGGCTTCCTGAAGCGCCATCACGGCGGAGCTCTGGAAGCGCAGATCGGTCTTGAAGTCCTGTGCGATCTCGCGCACCAAACGTTGGAACGGTAATTTGCGGATCAGAAGCTCCGTGCTCTTTTGGTAACGACG
>JARDWC010000456.1:934126-941626 GCA_029032895.1 Troides oblongomaculatus
CGGGTTCAGAAGAGACCACTCCTGCGTCCACCAAGTACACAGACTGGTGGAGCACGTCCTCAAAGGGTTCACGCGCAAAAGACCGCACGACACCGTAGCCCTATTCTTCGATGTAGCCAAGGCGTTCGATAAAGTCTGGCACGATGGCTTCATTTACAAGCTATACGCACTCAATGTGCCGGACAGGCTCGTCACCATCATCAGAGCCTTCTTATCGAACCGCACCTTCCGCTACAGAGCCGGAAGCGCTCACTCCACTCCCCGTCACATCAGAGCGGGGGTTCCGCAGGGCTCCTGCTTATCCCCTCTCCTCTTCTCGCTGTACACCAGCGACAACCCCAGAGACCTCGGGGTTAACCTGGCTCTATTCGCAGATGACACTGCGCTCTCTACCTTTCGGGCGCGATCTTGCCGCGGTTGACGAAACGGCTCCAGTCCGCAACCAAACGATTTATTTAGTTTAGCTCGCGGATACCGGATCCGCGAGCCCCGAGTCCGATGAAGCCGCTATAGTGGTCAATAAAACTGCGGCGAAAACATCACCATAAAAATAATCGTGTAGGTGGCGATGGGTTACAGAACGAGAGACGTTTAGACGTTGCTCATCGATCATAGAGACTTACTCTTATAGCGAGTTATCGAATAAATTTGCGGCCCTCAAAAGGGCCTTTTATAATTTTCTTACACACACACACACACACGCACAAACGCGCGCGCGCGTCCCGAACCGAGAACGGAGGACAGAGGAGGTGCGGTGCGGTGCGATGCGATATACGATGGATAATATACAAAAACTAGCTCATTCCGTCGTGCTAAGAAGGACAAATAATATATGTATGTTATATATACCGAAACGCGTCTCCACGAGACGTTTCGTGCGTTTATTATATATCATAAACGCATATATAAACACATTTATTTATGTATGTATGTATGCATGCACGTACGTACGTACGTACGGTACGTACTACAACAAACACACAAACACGCCACCCATCACATCGCATCACACCTCACCACACACCACATCACGGTGATCGCCGCCACCTCCGGTCCCGGTCGCAAATCGCGGTTCGATGCGATGCGGTGCGGTGCGGTCAGTCAATCTTAGATTATTTGCGCGAGCGTGGGTCGAGAGACGCTCGTTTAAGCCTTCTTCTCAGTCTTCTTCGGCAAGAGGACCGCCTGAATGTTAGGTAGGACTCCACCCTGCGCGATGGTAACACCGGAGAGAAGTTTGTTCAACTCTTCGTCGTTGCGGATCGCGAGTTGCAAATGTCTCGGTATGATCCTGGTCTTCTTGTTGTCGCGTGCCGCGTTACCGGCCAACTCCAGTACTTCGGCGGCCAAGTATTCCATCACGGCGGCGAGGTAAACCGGAGCGCCCGCACCGACTCTCTCCGCGTAGTTACCTTTACGGAGCAGCCTGTGGATACGCCCCACTGGAAACTGCAGACCGGCACGATTGGAACGCGACTTCGCCTTGCCCTTAACTTTACCGCCTTTTCCTCTTCCGGACATTGTGTTCGCAGCAGCAGTGGTTTATACTCGTTGACGTATGTATATGTACGTATGTAACGCACTAACGAACGCACACTTTAACTCGGCTATATTGCGCACGTTAAACCTTTTTACGACGGGTGCGTCAATTAGCGGGTGATTCGAACAGCGACTGTAGAAAGAGAGGTAAGAGCCGAGAAGGAAAGAGTGAGGGATATGCATATATAAGTAAAGTCGGACGACAGTTCTTTTTTTGAGTCCGATGAAGCCGCTATAGTTGTCAATAAAACTGCGGCGAAAACATCACCATCAAAAAAAAAAAAAATATTTTTTTTTTATTTTAATAATAGATGAGATAGACGATCGTGTTTTATCTGTGTAGAAACTTCTCGTGTCTCATAGATATGTATGTTAGCCCTAAAAAGGGCTTTTTATGGGCAGCGCGTCGTCGTCGCCGTAACGAACGAACGAACGAACGGTCGGTCGGTCGGTCGGTGTCAGTCCATTCATCTCTATCACGCTGAACCATCGCGACGACGACGACGCACAGCTGAGCCTCGTCGCTCCAAAAAATAGAATTCACAGTGCTAAAACGCTCCAATATGGTTTCACAAAACAAATTTGCGTGACGCAAAGTCAGTCATTTTGTTTCGATTCTTGTATTTTTTGAATTTTATAAGGATGAAACTCCATATCTTTTTTCAAAATTTCATGCACAATTGCTCTTGGAAGTCCCAGTGAAGCTGCCCTTTTCCGTATCGAAAGTCGTGCATTTTCACGTAAACTGCGTTCAACCAGTTCAATGTTTTCGGGGGTCCTTGACGATCGACTAGGTCCTGGCCGTGGTGTGTTCATAGCCGAAGCAGTTGCGCGGAACCTCTCCACCCACGAACGAATTAAATTCACACTCGGCCCATCGTCTATCCGTCGAATATTGAAATGTGAACAAAACTGTCGGCGAGCGAGTACGTAAGAATCGTTACTCTTGAAAAATGCTTCAATAGCGAACGCGCGATGCTCACCCGACCACTGCGACATCGTGACTAAGAAATCCGCACGATCGGTGATTCTAATGACATCACCCCGCACTGTTTATTTATAAATTATTGAGATATTCTTTTTTTAAAATATAAATCTGCCGACAGACACTCTTTATATAGAGAGTAGCGATCCAATAGCGCGCAACTCACGAAAACGACTTGCCTCCCCGTTCGCGAGATGGCGCCACGGAGCGGTGTCCCGCACCTTTACCGTAAGGAGAGCCGCTGTGCCGCGAGACGTTTTCTCGTACGATCGCTTTGAACTTTTCACTAGATAGACTCTAAACAGACAAACTTTTCAAACGTAATAATATCGACAGAATCCCGTCGAAACCGCGCGCGACGGGTAAACACTTGTTTTGTCCGCCGCATTCGGAGCGCGGCGAGTGGAGTGGTGGTAATGGTGTGTGTGTGTGTGTGTGTGTGTGTGTGTGTGTGTGTACACTTTAGTTATATATATATATATTTTTTTTTTTTTTTTTAATATCATGTCGCGTCGCGGATTAGAATCTAGACTAATTATTCACTAATTGGTGGTTGTTCATTTATTTATTTATTTCTATAAATATGTAAGTGTATATATATATATATTTATGTATGTATATATATTAATCATTTAATATATGACAAATTTGGTGCTCGCTCGTAAACACCCGTGCACGGACGGACGGACGCGGTAGTTTCTAATGTGTAATATTAGTGTTGTTTTACGTTTGTATGGTGGACGGAGACAGAGACAGAGACAGAGACAGAGACAGAGACAGACACAGACAGACAGACAGACAGACAGACAGACAGACAGACAGACAGCAGACAGACAGACAGACAGACACACACACACACACACACACAGTACGAACCCCGTACGTATACACAAATAATATAGATTACGCGCCGCGCGCGCACACACGCACTGCCGTCGCAGCAATCTGTAAGTTGCGTGCGAGTTTTTCCTCTATCCGGTGCACCTCCCCACCCCCCACCCCCCAACCCCCAACCCCCAACCCCTCGCTTTATTGTAGGTAAATAATAGAAGAGATAGACGATCGTGTTTTATCTGTGTAGAAACTTCTCGTGTCTCATAGATATGTATGTTAGCCCTGAAAAGGGCTTTTTATGGGCAGCGCGTCGTCGTCGCCGTAACGAACGAACGACGCGCATGCATAATGCACGCGTACAAAGAAGAAGAATCAAATCTTAGTCGCGTCGTGCAGTCAGTCAGTCGGTCGGTCGGTCGGACGGTCGGTCGGTCGGTCGGTCGGTCGGTCGGTCGGTGTCAGTCCATTCACCTCCATCACGCTGAACCATCGCGGCGACGACGACGACGACGACGACGACGCAGCACAGCTCCCTCCGATCCTCACCGCGACGACGCGCGACTTTACCGGTCGCTATTGCCTATTGGTATTGGTATTGGAACCGGAATTATTATTATTATCATTTCGCTTTTATTTCTTCAAACGAAACGAAACGACGCGTCGCGATCGGCAACGGCGACGACGGGGGACCTGAAGATCGATCTCTCTCTCCCTTAGTCCCCCGTGTCATTTACTTTTTAGCCGCTGAAGCCTTTTTGGAAGCCGCCGCGGCGGATTTAGTTTTCGGTGCGGCCGCTTTCTTAGGTTTGGGAGCCTTCGGTTTCTTCGTAGGCGGTTTAGCGCTCTTCTTAGCTTTCGGCGCTGCGACGCTCTTAGCTTTCGAGGCGCCGCCGCTCTGAGCTCCGGCGGATTTTCTAGCGGCGGCGGCCGGTTTCTTTTTAGCGGCTGCCGCCTTCTTATCTCTGGTCGCCGCGGACGGTTTCACTTTAGAGGGCGACGACGAGGCCGCCGCCGCCGCAGCGGACGACGAAGCGGACTTCTTACCTTTGCCGGCGACCGAAGGGGAGGAAGCTGCGGGCGATTTCTTCGCTTCAGAAGCGGCGGCGGCGGTCGCGGACGCAGATGACGCTGACGATCCTCCACCTCTACCACCGGCGGGCCCGCTTCTCGCGCCGCCGCTGCCGCTCTTACCGCCAACACCGCCGGCTCCCGAGGCGGGTTTCTTAGATGCTGCAGATTTAGACTCCAATTTAAACGAACCCGAGGCGCCCTTGCCCTTGGTCTGTATCAGGGCACCGGACTCGACGGCGCTCTTCAGGTACTTCCTGATGAACGGGGCCAACTTTTCCGCGTCCACCTTGTACTGCGCCGCGATATATTTCTTTATGGCTTGCAGAGACGATCCGCTGCGCTCTTTTAACTCCTTGATCGCGCTCGTAACCATTTCGGAAGTTTTAGGATGTGTCGGCTTCGCCTTTGGCTTCTTCGCGGCGGCACCGCCGCCCGAGGCCGCGCCGGCCGCCGAAGCGGTCGCTTTCGGCTGTTTCTTCGCCGGAGTCGCCGGTGCGGGAGTTTCGGACGCTACAGCGGTGTCGGCCATGACCCTCGGGAGTTTCGATAGTGACAACACCGAACTTTTCACCAACGACGCGCAACAAACGAGATTAACAGCAACAGCAACAGCAGCAACAACAACAAACAACACAACACAATACCGTACCGTGCGAGAGCGGAGACTATTGTTATTATATTATATTAATAATAATAAACAACGACAACAGCGGTGTACTAGTTAGTTAACAGTGGTGTAGTAAGTAGTATACAGAGAGTAGCGATCCAATAGCGCGCAACTCAAGAAAACGACTTACCTCCGTTCGCGAGATGGCGCCACGGAGCGGTGTCCCGCAGCTTTACCGTAAGGAGAGCCGCGGTGCCGCGAGACGTTTTCTCGTACGATCGCTTTGAACTTTTCACTAGATAGACTCGAAACAGACAAACTTTTCAAACGTAATAATCGACAGAATCGCGTCGAAACCGCGCGCGACTGGTAACCATTGAGATCGTCCACGCACCGAACGAAGGCGCGCGACGCCAGGGCGATTCGCGACGCAGAGCGGGCCCTTTGTTTTGTCCGCCGTATTCGGAGCGCGGCGAGTGGTCGCGTTTAAAATGTATTTATCCGCATAGAATCCGGTCGGCGGCCGGTTCGGGCACGTTCCGCGGACAGTCAGGATCCCCGGGATGCACGGGGGGCGGAGTGCGCGCCGATAACGCATTATCCTTCGAACGACGACCGATTATAGTTCGAAGGTCGTAAAACACGGAGCGCTCTCTCGACCCCGCGCGCACCCGAACTAAAAGGCCGCTGCCGCGTCGTACGCTTCGGAACGGAGAGGCCCGTCGTCCTCCTCCTCCTCCTTCTTCTTCTTCATCATCATAAACATCATCGTAGTCATCGTCGTCTACATCATCATCATTCATTGCTACGGCCGCCGCCGCCGCCGCAGGCGGCGGCGGCGGCGGCGGCGGCGGATACGTACACTTGCACGTGCGCGCACCTCTTTTCATCGACGACCGAGAGCGCGCGATGCGTCCATAGTGCGAGAGGTATTATAGATGTGTAGACACGAGTGAAATAATAACAGAGAGTGGCGATCAAGTGCGAGTGAGATCAGGAGTGCAAGCAAGTGAATAAACACCGCCACCGCCGCGGCGGAGTCGGTCTAGCGAGCGGGATAAGCCCTAATAAGATTCTCTCGAAAAGTTTCACCGGCAGAGTCGGTCGCTTCACTACATAAACTAATTACTGGATATTGTGTACATATATAATACTCTACCACCGCGGCGGGTACTCTACCACAACGCGCGCCACATCACTCTCTTTGAACGCGTCGTGTGCGTCGGTCGGTCGGTCGGTCGGTCGGTCGGTCGGTCGGTCGGTCGGTCGGTCGGTCGGTCGGTCGGTCGGTCGGTCGGTCGGTCGGTCGGTCGTTCGGTCGTTCGGTCGTTCGGTCGGTCGGTCGGTCTTTTGGCCGAATTTGGTTCCGCGTTCACCTATTGTGTTCGAAATCGAGATGCGTTTGATGTGCGCGTGTACGCGCGTACGCGTCGTGCCACCGCCAGGAACACTCTACTCCACACTACTGTCGGCGGCGTTAACTCTTAACGCATAAAACTCAAGATGATCGTTTTATCACATCCAGAGACGACCGACACTCTTGCGCGTTCTCAGATGTGTACGTTGTATACACATCTCACACATAGATATATATTTATACGCGTATAATTATATTATCCTTTTGTCGGCGGCGCTCTGAATGCGTCTTAATATCATCAAACGGATCTCTTTTTACTCGCTACATACATACATATAATATTAACCATCGCAATCATTCGATCGTAGTGAATAATTATAAAATATTTATTTTAGTCTGTAAATAGAGAGTCCGTCCTCTAGCTCATCGAAACTGTGTATACCTCGTGCGGAAAAGATATATATGCGGCCCTGAAAAGGGCCTTTTAAGTTACTACCATCAACCACCCACCGCGCAACTGCACAAAAACCAAGCCCGCGCGAGACGACTGTCCCCGCCCCGCACGATATCGGTTTCTGGAAGCGGCTGCGCCTGCGGCGGCGAGATCGCGTTCGATGGCGGTGGGTAGTGTATTAACCGCCGAATCCGTACAGGGTGCGGCCTTGACGTTTCAGAGCGTATACCACGTCCATAGCGGTGACGGTCTTCCTCTTGGCGTGCTCGGTGTAAGTGACGGCATCGCGGATCACGTTCTCTAGGAACACCTTCAGCACGCCGCGAGTCTCCTCGTATATCAGACCGGATATACGTTTCACGCCTCCTCTTCGTGCGAGACGACGGATCGCGGGCTTCGTGATACCCTGGATGTTATCACGGAGAACCTTCCTGTGACGCTTCGCTCCACCTTTCCCCAAACCTTTACCACCCTTGCCGCGACCGGTCATTTTCGTTCAAATAAAATGAAACGAGCGAGTGAGATAGAGAGTTGTTAGAGTAAAACCAACCACGTAACCGCTGTCGATGCGCGCGCACGTAAAACACGTCCGTTCCGATTTGGACGAGGAGCGCTTGTGCGTTCGAAATTTTCTAGAGGGGTCCCTTTATACC
>JARDWC010000456.1:946626-956626 GCA_029032895.1 Troides oblongomaculatus
GTCACATGCCGGTCTAACTCGATGTAGTCCATGATTTGATCGGTATTTGTCGTCACAGGTCTTCCGCCGGCTGGCTTATCCATGGTGTCGTTTTCACCGGCTCTGAATCGTCGAAACCATTCCTCCGCGGTTCGAAGTGATAGAATACCATCCCCCAAAACACCATTAATCTCACGGAACGTTTCTCTAGCGGATTTGCTATTAACGAAGGAAAACTTTAAAATAGCGCGAATTTCGGCGTTAGTGAACTCCATGTTTACACGTCTATAACTGTTGAACGCAATATCCAAATTAATTATGCATAGCGTCGTTTTGTAGGTTATGTCAAGACCTTTCAAATTATGTATAGTATTGCCAGATACGAGCTCTGTAGCGCTTTGTATATAGCCGCGAAATTCAAAAGACAAAAAGGCGGAAGGGAGATATTTGACAACCCTATATACATATTATCTTCCGATCAAAATGCGGAATTAAACGGGTGCGCGCACTCGCGACGGCGACGATAGACACGAGACAGTCTTGTAGTAACAATTTTACCAGGTACGCGCAACATGTTTTTGTCGACTCCACTATATCGGAACTAGCGACCGTTACAACAAGCGCGACGAATGAGATGAGGCCAATGAGAATATCGATCGCGCGGAGGGGGGGGGGGGAGAGATAGATAGACTCACGCGCGGAGGACGCGTTTCACACCATCTTCTTCTCCAGCCGACCCCACTCACCTTAAACTGGTGGAGGACGAGATCGCACGCAGATCCTCCGACCCTACGGTGGTGGGTCCACCCCTATCTCCGATTTCAGAGGACGAGGTCGCAGTCACTATCAGAGGACTAAAAGTCAAGTCCGCTCCGGGCCTCGATGGCATCTCGAACAGAGTGCTCGAGTCCCTCCCCGCTCCTATGATCGTCTTGCTGACGACAATTTTCAATGTGCTTCTTTCCAGCTGCTCCTTTCCGGATGCCTGGAAGGAGGCCGAAGTTGTGGGAATTCCTAAGCCAAACAAGCCTAGGAGCATTCCCTCCAACTACAGACCGATAAGCCTTCTCTGCAACATGGGTAAGGTTTATGAGCGTCTGATCCTTTCGCGTCTCTCCGACTTCGTGTCGGAGAACAAACTTCTACCCGACGAACAGTTCGGGTTCAGAAGAGACCACTCCTGCGTCCACCAAGTACACAGACTGGTGGAGCACGTCCTCAAAGGGTTCACGCGCAAAAGACCGCACGACACCGTAGCCCTATTCTTCGATGTAGCCAAGGCGTTCGATAAAGTCTGGCACGATGGCTTCATTTACAAGCTATACGCACTCAATGTGCCGGACAGGCTCGTCACCATCATCAGAGCCTTCTTATCGAACCGCACCTTCCGCTACAGAGCCGGAAGCGCTCACTCCACTCCCCGTCACATCAGAGCGGGGGTTCCGCAGGGCTCCTGCTTATCCCCTCTCCTCTTCTCGCTGTACACCAGCGACAACCCCAGAGACCTCGGGGTTAACCTGGCTCTATTCGCAGATGACACTGCGCTCTCTACCTTTCGGGCGCGATCTTGCCGCGGTTGACGAAACGGCTCCAGTCCGCAACCAAACGATTTATTTAGTTTAGCTCGCGGATACCGGATCCGCGAGCCCCGAGTCCGATGAAGCCGCTATAGTGGTCAATAAAACTGCGGCGAAAACATCACCATAAAAATAATCGTGTAGGTGGCGATGGGTTACAGAACGAGAGACGTTTAGACGTTGCTCATCGATCATAGAGACTTACTCTTATAGCGAGTTATCGAATAAATTTGCGGCCCTCAAAAGGGCCTTTTATAATTTTCTTACACACACACACACACACGCACAAACGCGCGCGCGCGTCCCGAACCGAGAACGGAGGACAGAGGAGGTGCGGTGCGGTGCGATGCGATATACGATGGATAATATACAAAAACTAGCTCATTCCGTCGTGCTAAGAAGGACAAATAATATATGTATGTTATATATACCGAAACGCGTCTCCACGAGACGTTTCGTGCGTTTATTATATATCATAAACGCATATATAAACACATTTATTTATGTATGTATGTATGCATGCATGCACGTACGTACGTACGTACGGTACGTACTACAACAAACACACAAACACGCCACCCATCACATCGCATCACACCTCACCACACACCACATCACGGTGATCGCCGCCACCTCCGGTCCCGGTCGCAAATCGCGGTTCGATGCGATGCGGTGCGGTGCGGTCAGTCAATCTTAGATTATTTGCGCGAGCGTGGGTCGAGAGACGCTCGTTTAAGCCTTCTTCTCAGTCTTCTTCGGCAAGAGGACCGCCTGAATGTTAGGTAGGACTCCACCCTGCGCGATGGTAACACCGGAGAGAAGTTTGTTCAACTCTTCGTCGTTGCGGATCGCGAGTTGCAAATGTCTCGGTATGATCCTGGTCTTCTTGTTGTCGCGTGCCGCGTTACCGGCCAACTCCAGTACTTCGGCGGCCAAGTATTCCATCACGGCGGCGAGGTAAACCGGAGCGCCCGCACCGACTCTCTCCGCGTAGTTACCTTTACGGAGCAGCCTGTGGATACGCCCCACTGGAAACTGCAGACCGGCACGATTGGAACGCGACTTCGCCTTGCCCTTAACTTTACCGCCTTTTCCTCTTCCGGACATTGTGTTCGCAGCAGCAGTGGTTTATACTCGTTGACGTATGTATATGTACGTATGTAACGCACTAACGAACGGTGTACTTTATCCCCGGCTATGTTGAAGACGTTAAATCTTTTTGTCGACGGGGTGCGTCAATTATATATAGATTTCAACGATGATCGTAGAAGAGAGGTAAGAGTCAGAGAAGGAAAAGAGTGAGGGATGCGCACACAAGCAGTTTGACGTGACAGTTCTTTTTTGGAGTCCGATGAAGCCGCTGTGAATAACAACAAACTAGGTTAAAAAACATCACCATCAAAAAAAAAAAAATTATTTTTTATTTTAATAATAGATGAGATAGACGATCGTGTTTTTAATCTGTGTGGAAATTACGACTCTGCGATGGTGTATGTTGGCCCCGGTGTGGCCGTGCAGCAGCGCGGTCAAATGCGCCGTACGGAACAACAACGAACGTCGTCGTCGGTCGGTTCGGTCGGTGCCGAACATCTATCTCTACAATACGCTGGAACACCGCGACGACGACGACGGACGGACGCAACACGAGCTCCGCCTCCAAAAAGAAAAATAAATTCGCGCGTGACGCTCAATATGGTTCACAACAAAATTGCGTGACGCAAAGTCAATCATTTTGTTTCACTCATATTTTTAACTTTGTTATGATGAAACTCCATATTCTTTTTCAAAATTCACGCACAAATTGCTTGAAGTCCGTGAGTGAAGCGCCCTTCCTCCGTATCGAAAGTCGTGCATTTTTCACGTAAACCGCGTTCAACCAGTTCAATGTTTTCGGGGTCCTTGACGACCGACTAGGTCCTGGCCGTGGTGTGTTCATAGCCGAAGCAGTTGCGCGGAACCTCTCCACCCACGAACGAATTAAATTCACACTCGGCCCATCGTCTATCCGTCGAATATTGAAATGTGAACAAAACTGTCGGCGAGCGAGTACGTAAGAATCGTTACTCTTGAAAAATGCTTCAATAGCGAACGCGCGATGCTCACCCGACCACTGCGACATCGTGACTAAGAAATCCGCACGATCGGTGATTCTAATGACATCACCCCGCACTGTTTATTTATAAATTATTGAGATATTCTTTTTTTAAAATATAAATCTGCCGACAGACACTCTTTATATAGAGAGTAGCGATCCAATAGCGCGCAACTCACGAAAACGACTTGCCTCCCCGTTCGCGAGATGGCGCCACGGAGCGGTGTCCCGCACCTTTACCGTAAGGAGAGCCGCTGTGCCGCGAGACGTTTTCTCGTACGATCGCTTTGAACTTTTCACTAGATAGACTCTAAACAGACAAACTTTTCAAACGTAATAATATCGACAGAATCCCGTCGAAACCGCGCGCGACGGGTAAACACTTGTTTTGTCCGCCGCATTCGGAGCGCGGCGAGTGGAGTGGTGGTAATGGTGTGTGTGTGTGTGTGTGTGTGTGTGTGTGTGTGTGTACACTTTAGTTATATATATATATATTTTTTTTTTTTTTTTTAATATCATGTCGCGTCGCGGATTAGAATCTAGACTAATTATTCACTAATTGGTGGTTGTTCATTTATTTATTTATTTCTATAAATATGTAAGTGTATATATATATATATTTATGTATGTATATATATTAATCATTTAATATATGACAAATTTGGTGCTCGCTCGTAAACACCCGTGCACGGACGGACGGACGCGGTAGTTTCTAATGTGTAATATTAGTGTTGTTTTACGTTTGTATGGTGGACGGAGACAGAGACAGAGACAGAGACAGAGACAGAGACAGACACAGACAGACAGACAGACAGACAGACAGACAGACAGACAGACAGCAGACAGACAGACAGACAGACACACACACACACACACACACAGTACGAACCCCGTACGTATACACAAATAATATAGATTACGCGCCGCGCGCGCACACACGCACTGCCGTCGCAGCAATCTGTAAGTTGCGTGCGAGTTTTTCCTCTATCCGGTGCACCTCCCCACCCCCCACCCCCCAACCCCCAACCCCCAACCCCTCGCTTTATTGTAGGTAAATAATAGAAGAGATAGACGATCGTGTTTTATCTGTGTAGAAACTTCTCGTGTCTCATAGATATGTATGTTAGCCCTGAAAAGGGCTTTTTATGGGCAGCGCGTCGTCGTCGCCGTAACGAACGAACGACGCGCATGCATAATGCACGCGTACAAAGAAGAAGAATCAAATCTTAGTCGCGTCGTGCAGTCAGTCAGTCGGTCGGTCGGTCGGACGGTCGGTCGGTCGGTCGGTCGGTCGGTCGGTCGGTGTCAGTCCATTCACCTCCATCACGCTGAACCATCGCGGCGACGACGACGACGACGACGACGACGCAGCACAGCTCCCTCCGATCCTCACCGCGACGACGCGCGACTTTACCGGTCGCTATTGCCTATTGGTATTGGTATTGGAACCGGAATTATTATTATTATCATTTCGCTTTTATTTCTTCAAACGAAACGAAACGACGCGTCGCGATCGGCAACGGCGACGACGGGGGACCTGAAGATCGATCTCTCTCTCCCTTAGTCCCCCGTGTCATTTACTTTTTAGCCGCTGAAGCCTTTTTGGAAGCCGCCGCGGCGGATTTAGTTTTCGGTGCGGCCGCTTTCTTAGGTTTGGGAGCCTTCGGTTTCTTCGTAGGCGGTTTAGCGCTCTTCTTAGCTTTCGGCGCTGCGACGCTCTTAGCTTTCGAGGCGCCGCCGCTCTGAGCTCCGGCGGATTTTCTAGCGGCGGCGGCCGGTTTCTTTTTAGCGGCTGCCGCCTTCTTATCTCTGGTCGCCGCGGACGGTTTCACTTTAGAGGGCGACGACGAGGCCGCCGCCGCCGCAGCGGACGACGAAGCGGACTTCTTACCTTTGCCGGCGACCGAAGGGGAGGAAGCTGCGGGCGATTTCTTCGCTTCAGAAGCGGCGGCGGCGGTCGCGGACGCAGATGACGCTGACGATCCTCCACCTCTACCACCGGCGGGCCCGCTTCTCGCGCCGCCGCTGCCGCTCTTACCGCCAACACCGCCGGCTCCCGAGGCGGGTTTCTTAGATGCTGCAGATTTAGACTCCAATTTAAACGAACCCGAGGCGCCCTTGCCCTTGGTCTGTATCAGGGCACCGGACTCGACGGCGCTCTTCAGGTACTTCCTGATGAACGGGGCCAACTTTTCCGCGTCCACCTTGTACTGCGCCGCGATATATTTCTTTATGGCTTGCAGAGACGATCCGCTGCGCTCTTTTAACTCCTTGATCGCGCTCGTAACCATTTCGGAAGTTTTAGGATGTGTCGGCTTCGCCTTTGGCTTCTTCGCGGCGGCACCGCCGCCCGAGGCCGCGCCGGCCGCCGAAGCGGTCGCTTTCGGCTGTTTCTTCGCCGGAGTCGCCGGTGCGGGAGTTTCGGACGCTACAGCGGTGTCGGCCATGACCCTCGGGAGTTTCGATAGTGACAACACCGAACTTTTCACCAACGACGCGCAACAAACGAGATTAACAGCAACAGCAACAGCAGCAACAACAACAAACAACACAACACAATACCGTACCGTGCGAGAGCGGAGACTATTGTTATTATATTATATTAATAATAATAAACAACGACAACAGCGGTGTACTAGTTAGTTAACAGTGGTGTAGTAAGTAGTATACAGAGAGTAGCGATCCAATAGCGCGCAACTCAAGAAAACGACTTACCTCCGTTCGCGAGATGGCGCCACGGAGCGGTGTCCCGCAGCTTTACCGTAAGGAGAGCCGCGGTGCCGCGAGACGTTTTCTCGTACGATCGCTTTGAACTTTTCACTAGATAGACTCGAAACAGACAAACTTTTCAAACGTAATAATCGACAGAATCGCGTCGAAACCGCGCGCGACTGGTAACCATTGAGATCGTCCACGCACCGAACGAAGGCGCGCGACGCCAGGGCGATTCGCGACGCAGAGCGGGCCCTTTGTTTTGTCCGCCGTATTCGGAGCGCGGCGAGTGGTCGCGTTTAAAATGTATTTATCCGCATAGAATCCGGTCGGCGGCCGGTTCGGGCACGTTCCGCGGACAGTCAGGATCCCCGGGATGCACGGGGGGCGGAGTGCGCGCCGATAACGCATTATCCTTCGAACGACGACCGATTATAGTTCGAAGGTCGTAAAACACGGAGCGCTCTCTCGACCCCGCGCGCACCCGAACTAAAAGGCCGCTGCCGCGTCGTACGCTTCGGAACGGAGAGGCCCGTCGTCCTCCTCCTCCTCCTCCTTCTTCTTCTTCATCATCATAAACATCATCGTAGTCATCGTCGTCTACATCATCATCATTCATTGCTACGGCCGCCGCCGCCGCCTGCGGCGGCGGCGGCGGCGGCGGCGGATACGTACACTTGCACGTGCGCGCACCTCTTTTCATCGACGACCGAGAGCGCGCGATGCGTCCATAGTGCGAGAGGTATTATAGATGTGTAGACACGAGTGAAATAATAACAGAGAGTGGCGATCAAGTGCGAGTGAGATCAGGAGTGCAAGCAAGTGAATAAACACCGCCACCGCCGCGGCGGAGTCGGTCTAGCGAGCGGGATAAGCCCTAATAAGATTCTCTCGAAAAGTTTCACCGGCAGAGTCGGTCGCTTCACTACATAAACTAATTACTGGATATTGTGTACATATATAATACTCTACCACCGCGGCGGGTACTCTACCACAACGCGCGCCACATCACTCTCTTTGAACGCGTCGTGTGCGTCGGTCGGTCGGTCGGTCGGTCGGTCGGTCGGTCGGTCGGTCGGTCGGTCGGTCGGTCGGTCGGTCGGTCGGTCGGTCGGTCGGTCGGTCGGTCGGTCGGTCGGTCGTTCGGTCGTTCGGTCGTTCGGTCGGTCGGTCGGTCTTTTGGCCGAATTTGGTTCCGCGTTCACCTATTGTGTTCGAAATCGAGATGCGTTTGATGTGCGCGTGTACGCGCGTACGCGTCGTGCCACCGCCAGGAACACTCTACTCCACACTACTGTCGGCGGCGTTAACTCTTAACGCATAAAACTCAAGATGATCGTTTTATCACATCCAGAGACGACCGACACTCTTGCGCGTTCTCAGATGTGTACGTTGTATACACATCTCACACATAGATATATATTTATACGCGTATAATTATATTATCCTTTTGTCGGCGGCGCTCTGAATGCGTCTTAATATCATCAAACGGATCTCTTTTTACTCGCTACATACATACATATAATATTAACCATCGCAATCATTCGATCGTAGTGAATAATTATAAAATATTTATTTTAGTCTGTAAATAGAGAGTCCGTCCTCTAGCTCATCGAAACTGTGTATACCTCGTGCGGAAAAGATATATATGCGGCCCTGAAAAGGGCCTTTTAAGTTACTACCATCAACCACCCACCGCGCAACTGCACAAAAACCAAGCCCGCGCGAGACGACTGTCCCCGCCCCGCACGATATCGGTTTCTGGAAGCGGCTGCGCCTGCGGCGGCGAGATCGCGTTCGATGGCGGTGGGTAGTGTATTAACCGCCGAATCCGTACAGGGTGCGGCCTTGACGTTTCAGAGCGTATACCACGTCCATAGCGGTGACGGTCTTCCTCTTGGCGTGCTCGGTGTAAGTGACGGCATCGCGGATCACGTTCTCTAGGAACACCTTCAGCACGCCGCGAGTCTCCTCGTATATCAGACCGGATATACGTTTCACGCCTCCTCTTCGTGCGAGACGACGGATCGCGGGCTTCGTGATACCCTGGATGTTATCACGGAGAACCTTCCTGTGACGCTTCGCTCCACCTTTCCCCAAACCTTTACCACCCTTGCCGCGACCGGTCATTTTCGTTCAAATAAAATGAAACGAGCGAGTGAGATAGAGAGTTGTTAGAGTAAAACCAACCACGTAACCGCTGTCGATGCGCGCGCACGTAAAACACGTCCGTTCCGATTTGGACGAGGAGCGCTTGTGCGTTCGAAATTTTCTAGAGGGGTCCCTTTATACCATCCTCGCATCGGGAGGGGCTTGGGGGGGGGGGGTTTCTGGTGTGTGTGATAGAGAGAGAGAGAGAGAGAGAGAACGAGGAGGCGATTGAAGCCGCCCCCCTGCGACTATTCTACGTTGATTGAGTAGTGGGAAGGTATCCCACAAGAATCGATTTGGAAGCTGATCGGGGTCTATGAAGAACCGTCTTCGAGCAGTTATTAGGGCGAGATGAGGGAACACAAAGTAATGACACTTAATTTTAAGGCTAAATAATATTTTTATTTATTGTTTAGTTCATTAATTACTTTTCCGTAATACCTTATTTTCCTACCACCTTAACACTACCGGGGGCTCGATTTGAATGAATCTGGTATCTATCAATCAATTTAACAGTTGAGAACCTTTAAAATGATGTCATTTTTATGATAATTAAATTAATTTATTTAGTATGCAACTATATAAATTACACATATATAAGGCATAGATAAGGTTCATAAGAAAAAATAAAAATTATCGTCCCTACTTACGGGTGGGGTAGAGATCTCGATATCGCGCGAGTTGAGGATTCCCCCCCACCCCCGCGATCGATCAGGTTGCGTAATAGCCAATCGCAATGAGCTCGCGCGCTCGCGGTAATACCATAGAAACTCTTGTAGTTTTACGTCGAAATATATGCGGCCCTCAAAAGGGCCTTTTTATGTATATAATATGTTATGGGGGTGGTGGTATATGTATTGTGTGTATTAGTTATTACGTAAATGATAATGATATTTATCATTCTTTCGAATACACACACCACACACACACGCGCAAACAAACAAACAAACAAACCTCCCACAGTCCCCGCCCGTCCCGCGCTCCTCACGGGCGAGTGGCTGGCGGTGGTGTGGATGTGGTTCCATTAAGCGCGCTCGCCGCGAATCCTGCGAGCGAGCTGTATGTCTTTCGGCATAATGGTGACGCGCTTCGCGTGAATCGCGCACAAATTTGTGTCCTCGAAGAGACCGACCAGGTAAGCCTCGCTGGCTTCCTGAAGCGCCATCACGGCGGAGCTCTGGAAGCGCAGATCGGTCTTGAAGTCCTGTGCGATCTCGCGCACCAAACGTTGGAACGGTAATTTGCGGATCAGAAGCTCCGTGCTCTTTTGGTAACGACGTATCTCGCGAAGCGCCACCGTTCCGGGCCTGTAACGGTGAGGTTTCTTGACGCCACCGGTCGCCGGGGCGCTCTTGCGCGCCGCTTTCGTCGCGAGCTGCTTCCGCGGAGCCTTTCCACCGGTAGACTTCCTAGCGGTTTGCTTAGTACGCGCCATTACTTTATTTATAAACGTATAAACACTAAAACGACAGATCGAACGAGAGCAGAG
>JARDWC010000456.1:961626-963021 GCA_029032895.1 Troides oblongomaculatus
GCACCTTCCGCTACAGAGCCGGAAGCGCTCACTCCACTCCCCGTCACATCAGAGCGGGGGTTCCGCAGGGCTCCTGCTTATCCCCTCTCCTCTTCTCGCTGTACACCAGCGACAACCCCAGAGACCTCGGGGTTAACCTGGCTCTATTCGCAGATGACACTGCGCTCTCTACCTTTCGGGCGCGATCTTGCCGCGGTTGACGAAACGGCTCCAGTCCGCAACCAAACGATTTATTTAGTTTAGCTCGCGGATACCGGATCCGCGAGCCCCGAGTCCGATGAAGCCGCTATAGTGGTCAATAAAACTGCGGCGAAAACATCACCATAAAAATAATCGTGTAGGTGGCGATGGGTTACAGAACGAGAGACGTTTAGACGTTGCTCATCGATCATAGAGACTTACTCTTATAGCGAGTTATCGAATAAATTTGCGGCCCTCAAAAGGGCCTTTTATAATTTTCTTACACACACACACACACACGCACAAACGCGCGCGCGCGTCCCGAACCGAGAACGGAGGACAGAGGAGGTGCGGTGCGGTGCGATGCGATGCGATATACGATGGATAATATACAAAAACTAGCTCATTCCGTCGTGCTAAGAAGGACAAATAATATATGTATGTTATATATACCGAAACGCGTCTCCACGAGACGTTTCGTGCGTTTATTATATATCATAAACGCATATATAAACACATTTATTTATGTATGTATGTATGCATGCACGTACGTACGTACGTACGTACGGTACGTACTACAACAAACACACAAACACGCCACCCATCACATCGCATCACACCTCACCACACACCACATCACGGTGATCGCCGCCACCTCCGGTCCCGGTCGCAAATCGCGGTTCGATGCGATGCGGTGCGGTGCGGTCAGTCAATCTTAGATTATTTGCGCGAGCGTGGGTCGAGAGACGCTCGTTTAAGCCTTCTTCTCAGTCTTCTTCGGCAAGAGGACCGCCTGAATGTTAGGTAGGACTCCACCCTGCGCGATGGTAACACCGGAGAGAAGTTTGTTCAACTCTTCGTCGTTGCGGATCGCGAGTTGCAAATGTCTCGGTATGATCCTGGTCTTCTTGTTGTCGCGTGCCGCGTTACCGGCCAACTCCAGTACTTCGGCGGCCAAGTATTCCATCACGGCGGCGAGGTAAACCGGAGCGCCCGCACCGACTCTCTCCGCGTAGTTACCTTTACGGAGCAGCCTGTGGATACGCCCCACTGGAAACTGCAGACCGGCACGATTGGAACGCGACTTCGCCTTGCCCTTAACTTTACCGCCTTTTCCTCTTCCGGACATTGTGTTCGCAGCAGCAGTGGTTTATACTCGTTGACGTATGTATATGTACGTATGTAACGCACTAACGAACGCACACTTTAACTCGG